>JAVTVY010017219.1:0-61471 GCA_036873755.1 Hanleya hanleyi | reverse complement strand
AATACATTCACCCGATGGGAAGATTCCGTAATTTGGTCACGAAGAACGTAACACTGGTCACCCTCTCCACTGTCCACTTGGTGTTGGGGCGATGTTGTTGGGCCCATTCCAAGGGATCCACGGTGTCCAGTTTCTCCAGCATCGTCTCTAGCGACGCCCGGTTAATGATGGTAAACGGTTGGTCAAATACCCGGATGTTACTGCTCGGGTAAAAATATCGGACTTGATTTGTCTCCTTATGCTGCAGTACATAACCAAACGCCAGATTTAAATTGAAGATGGCTTCCACGTAGTTGCGTAGACGGGTGAGGTCAGTCAGTCGAAAATTGTAGATATCTTGAATAAGGCGATGACGGTGGAAACAGTGCCGTATCATGGGCCAATGGCGCTGATAGATGTCACTCACTGGATGGGCGTCCTGTAAGAGATCGCTGGGAACATCCACCGCATCTTCCAGAAAGTGTTCGTTGTTGTCAGGCGTATGACTGGGAACAGTAATGCTAGGGACCGGCTGGATAGCTAGGCTCTTCTGAACTGTGGGTATAGACGGGCTCTCCGTGATCGCATCACCAGTGGCATTCGTCTCCCCGGGCTCATCTTCACTAGGTCTGATCCTCATGGGTGCCTCTTTAGTGGAAAGTTGTCGCTCATACCGTGGTGATGGACTATGAATCAAACGTTGGTGCTGTCTTAACTGACTGGGTCGTTTGAAGAGTTGACAACAACCGTTACATTGTTCCGTCGCGCCCTCGTGGAATGAGCGTTCGTGGCGCAGTAAATGATCCTCCCGATTGAATGACCGTGCGCAGGTTGTACAAGTATACCGAGCATCGTTGTGGGTGGAGGCCTCGTGGCGTCGTAAATTATCTAGACGAGTAAACAGCTTCTAGCAAGTTGTGCAAGAGAACATATCGGCTGTGGATCTGGAAATGATGAATGCCGTAAAAATTTTCACTTTTATACGTTTTTCCGTGACATTCGTGTCTTTTCGGCAACCTCCGTGTCTCTTCGGTCACCTCCGTGTCTTTTCGGTGACGTCCGTGACTCTTCGGGCACCTCCGTGTCTCTTCGGTAACCTCCGTGACATCTTCGGTCACCTCCGTGTCTCTTCGGTGACCTCCGTGACATCTTCGGTAACCTCCGTGACATCTTCGGTCACCTCCGTGTCTCTTCGGTCACCTCCGTGACATCTTCGGTAACCTCCGTGACATCTTCGGTCACCTCCGTGTCTCTTCGGTCACCTCCGTAACTACCCGGCTGTTCCCGTGTAAACCCGGATGGATCTCCGTGTCTCTTCGGTGACCTCCGTGACATCTTCGGTCATCTCCGTGTCTCTTCGGTTACCTCCGTACCGTCAACGATCAGCATGTAGACATATAGAGTATGTACGGCATGTTATGGTATTCATCAGTGCATGAGTGACGCATTCAGCCGATGGGGGTGGTCGGTCAGCTTGGTAACGAAAAACGTAACATTGGTCACCCTCTCTGCGACCCATTGTGTGCTGGGGCGTTGTTGTTGGGCCCATTCCAAGGGATCCACGGTGTCCAGTTTCTCCAGCATCGCATCTAGCGACGCCCGGTTAATGATGGTAAACGGTTGGTCAAATACCCGGATGTTACTGCTCGGGTAAAAATATCGGGCTTGGTCTGTGTCCCTATGCTGTAGCACATAACCAAACGCCAGATTCAACTTGAAGGCCGTAGTTTGATCGTTGAAGATGGCTTCCACGTAGCTGCGTAGACGGGCGAGGTCGGTCAGTCGAAAATTGTAGATATCTTATGGCTAGGAACATTTATGGGTTCGTCCACGAAGTGTACTTTGCCCTCCACGTCGTACAAAATTTGGCCCACGGTCTTGTCGTCGGAATTTGACTGTTGAATTAGGGCGACATCATGATCGGCCCTCGTGCGATGGGTGGGAGTTCCCCCTGTCTCGATATTGGTGCCTCCGGGCTCTTCTACCTGCAAACGTGGCTGCGGAACAGGGTGTCGTGTGCGTTGGTGTCGCAGCAACTGACTGGTCAGTTTGAAAAGCCGACCACATTCTTCGCATGGACGCTTGGGTACTTCATGGCGTGCACGTGTGTGGCGCTGTAAATGATCCGGGCGCTGAAACGACAGTGTACATATCGTACAGCTATACCGGGCGGTTCCTTCGTGCTTGGTAGCCTCATGGCGGCGCAAGTCGTGCAGACGAGTGAATGATTTCGAGCACGTAGTACAAGTGAACATCTTGGTGGTTGACAGAGTGTCTGATGAAACGGCCAGGCCGCTTCCCTTTTATAGCACGCTAGCTGGTATCATGTTCGGGCACCTCCGTGTCTCTTCGGTGATCTCCGTGACATCTTCAGTGACCTCCGTGTCTCTTCGGGCACCTCCGTGACATCTTCGGTGACCTCCGTGACATCTTCGGGCACCTCCGTGTCTCTTCGGCCACCTCCGTGTCTTTTCGGGAAGTGACCGAAGGGACTCGGAAGTGAACGACATTGTGGGAAAAACCCCACAGACAGATCAGTACATGTGCTATCATGTTCACACTCCGTCACCGAAAAGACACGGATTGAAGATGGCGGACCTCGCCCGGTGGTGGTGGTGGTGGTGGGAGCTCTTGGATCGGAGCTCTTGGAGCTCAAAGCGTGTGGAACTCAGAGCTCGGAAGTGACATTTGCATATGACCTCTGTGAGGTCACTTCCGCTTCCGTTCACCTGACCGGAACTGACCTTTGACCCCGGCGCGCAATTTTATCCCGTATTGTTAGCGCGCGCCGGGGTGAAAGGTCAGTTCCGGTCACGTGAACGGAAGCGGAAGTGACACGGAGGTGACCGAACATGTCACGGAGGTTACCGAAGATGTCACGGAGGTCACCGAAGAGACACGGATATGACCGAAGATGTCACGGAGGTCACCGAAGAGACACGGAGGTCACCGAAGATGTCACGGAGGTTACCGAAGAGACACGGAGGTGCCCGAAGAGTCACGGACGTCACCGAAAAGACACGGAGGTGACCGAAGAGACACGGAGGTTGCCGAAAAGACACGAATGTCACGGAAAAACGTATAAAAGTGAGAATTTTTACGGCATTCATCATTTCCAGATCCACAGCCGATATGTTCTCTTGCACAACTTGCCAGACGCTGCTTACTCGTCTAGAAAATTTACGACGCCACGAGGCCTCCACCCACAACGATGCTCGGTATACTTGTACAACCTGCGCACGGTCATTCAATCGGGAGGATCATTTACTGCGCCACAAACGCTCATTCCACGAGGGCGCGACGGAACAATGTAACGGTTGTGGTCAACTCTTCAAACGACCCAGTCAGTTAAGACAGCACCAACGTTTGATTCATAGTCCATCACCACGGTATGAGCGACAACTTTCCACTAAAGAGGCACCCATGAGGGTCAGACCTAGTGAAGATGAGCCCGGGGAGACGAATGCCACTGGTGATGCGATCACGGAGAGCCCGTCTATACCCACAGTTCAGAAGAGGCTAGATATCCAGCCGGTCCCTAGCATTACTGTTCCCAGTCATACGCCTGACAACAACGAACATTTTCTGGAAGATGCGGTGGATGTTCCCAGCGATTTCTTACAGGACGCCCATCCAGTGAGTGACATCTATCAGCGCCATTAACCCATGATACGGCACTGTTTCCACCGTCATCGCCCTATTCAAGATATCTACAATTTCCGACTGACTGACCTCACCCGTCTACGCAACTACGAGGAAGCCATCTTCAATGACCAAGCTGCGTCCTTCAAATCAAATCTGGCGTTTGGTTATGTACTGCAGCATAAGGAGACAGATCAAGTCCGATATTTTTACCCGAGCAGTAACATCCGGGTATTTGACCAACCGTTTACCATCATTAACCGGGCGTCGCTAGAGACGATGCTGGAGAAACTGGACACCGTGGATCCCTTGGAATGGGCCCAACAACAACGCCCCAAGTGGACAGTGGAGAGGGTGACCAATGTTACATTCTTCGTGACCAAATTACGGAATCTTCCCATCGGGTGAATGTATTCACCCATGCACTGATAGATACTCAGAATGCACAAACAACTATCTGAGGACATGTTGCCTCAACGGTATCCTGGGCTGCCCGACGATGATTAGAATAAACGGTTCAAAGCGAACATGACCGAAGATGATTGGACAAGAATACATCTAACGGACAGGAACGAATATGACAGATGCAAATGGTGGCCTCTGATTGGACAAGAGTCTTCTTGAATTGTAAATATACCCAACGCGGCTCCCCCAGCGTGGGTATGATGTAACACTGGGGAGAATAAACTATATGAAAAAACTTCTTGTTGTTGTTCTCTCATGTCTCATCCTTGTTGTTGTTGTTGTTGTTGTACTCTCTCCGGTCTGTTAAGGCGTAACGACGGACGTCACTGCATTTCGAAGAATGAGTGACAATTCCATGGAATATCTAGAAAATCAGAGTTTCTGAGCTATTTCACCAGGGCGTTGAAGCATTGAAAAACATATAGCCAGTATGGGACTATGTGGGCTATATGGTACTTTTCCAAAAATTTCACCGTTGCGCTCCGAGACCCTTCCCATCGTGTTCTAAATGACGAGACGTGAAAAACAAATCCAAACAACCCATATCACAATGAACGTGTGTGAATTTCCCAGGTTGAACCTATACCCCCATATAGCCAGTACAGGACTACATACAGACCTATATAGCTATATACAGACCTCGGTGACTTTTCCCAAAAATTTCACCGATTCGCTGCGGGACCCCTCCCATTGTGTTTTTCTCGGCGAGACGAGAAAAACGAGACCCCACAACCCATAGTAAAGCCCACCATTTTTTTTTGACCATATATCCCCCCATATAGCCAGTATGAGCCTATATACAGACCTCGGTGACTTTTCGCAAAAATATCACCGATTCGCTCCGGGACCCTTCCCATTGTCATTTTCTTGGCGAGACGAGAAAAACGAGACCCCACAAGCCATAGTAAAGCCCACGAAAAAAATTGACCATCCCCATACCCCATACAGGCATTTTCCCTTATATTGTATAATACAGACCCCTATTGTAGGGGTAAAGTCCGTGTTCCGCTTTTTATAGTTTCGGAAAAAAATCCTAATTTTACATGCACCCACCCCATTGACTTGATAGACATGCCCCGATAAGCCCGGGGACCGATATTAGCCCTTTTGGCTAGAGCTGATAGGGGTTTTTCCCTATTTTGGGGTACAGTCCGTGTTCCGCTTTTTATATTTTCGGAAAAAATCCTAATTTTACATGCACCCACCCCATTGACTTGATAGGCAGGCCCCGATAAGCCCGGGGACCGATATTAGCCCTTTTGGCTAGGGTTGATAGGGGTTTTCTCCTATTTTAGGGGTAAAGTCCGTGTTCCGCTTTTTATAGTTTGGGGGAAAAATCCTAATTTTACATGCACCCATCCCATTGACTTGATAGGCAGGTCCCAATAAGCCCGGGGACCGATATTAGCCCTTTTGGCTAGGGTTGATAGGTGTTTTCCCCTATTTTAGGGGTAAAGTCCGTGTTCCGCTTTTTATAGTTTCGGGAAAAAATCCTAATTTTACATACACCCACCCATGACTGGATGCCCCTTCACGAATGCTTCACTTTGATACCTCACTCGACCCAATCGGACCATGCAGCGTATTTGAAGTCTGGGGACTACTTTTTCTCCGCGGAAGCTTTTTCCCGCGACCGCATCACCACCAGACCGCATCACCGCGGATGAATACATTCCCTGCAACAATTGGAACTCTCCTGTGTTGGAGGTAGCTTTTTGGTCATTCTGCCGGAACTATAGTGACCTTGACCTCTGTGACCTCCCCGAGACCTCCCCAATATGCAAATTGTTGAGGTCAACTTGACTCGTAATGCGGGCTATATACTACTAATGAAGCAACATCCGTGTATTTTATTATCTTCTTGATTACACACCAACCGCTACTATTAACTCTTTCCGTTCACGCAGTTAATAATTCATCGAACTCCTGCCAATTATTACCTTTACAGTGACCGACACCGTAAACTAATTAATAAAATAATAAAGTGTGTTATTTCTTCAATGGTAATTTTCCACGGGTATTCTCTACATTCTTGAAGTCTTGGTCATAAGGTATGGTCAAATTGTAGACCAATGTTGCAGTAATACAAGTCCGTGTTCCGCTTTTTATAGTTTGGGGAAAAAATCCTAATTTTACATGCACCCACCCCATTGACTTGATAGGCAGGTCCCAATAAGCCCGGGGACCGATATTAGCCCTTTTGGCTAGGGTTGATAGGTGTTTTCCCCTATTTTAGGGGTAAAGTCCGTGTTCCGCTTTTTATAGTTTCGGGAAAAAATCCTAATTTTACATATACCTACCCATGACTGGATGCCCCTTCACGAATGCTTCACTTTGATACCTCACTCGACCCAATCGGACCGTGCAGCGTATTTGAAGTCTGAGGACTACTTTTTCTCCGCGGAAGCTTTTTCCCGCGACCGCATCACCACCAGACCGCATCACCGCGGATGAATACATTCCCTGCAACAATTGGAACTCTCCTGTGTTGGAGGTAGCTTTTTGGTCATTCTGCCGGAACTATAGTGACCTTGACCTCTGTGACCTCCCCGAGACCTCCCCAATATGCAAATTGTTGAGGTCAACTTGACTCGTAATGCGGGCTATATACTACTAATGAAGCAACATCCGTGTATTTTATTATCTTCTTGATTACACACCAACCGCTACTATTAACTCTTTCCGTTCACGCAGTTAATAATTCATCGAACTCCTGCCAATTATTACCTTTACAGTGACCGACACCGTAAACTAATTAATAAAATAATAAAGTGTGTTATTTCTTCAATGGTAATTTTTCCACGGGTATTCTCTACATTCTTGAAGTCTTGGTCATAAGGTATGGTCAAATTGTAGACCAATGTTGCAGTAATACATGTTTGTCATTGTTGAGAGAAAATTTGTTTTGAATCATTCAGTCCTTACCCAATCAACAATAGAATTGGGCTGCATACTCAGCGGGTTATATTCTAGTATAATCTATAAAAGTGTGCATTTTACGCATTCGGTAATGCATAAGGTCCTAAACTCTACAGATCGTATTGATGGTGAAGGGAGTCGGGGAGGGGAGCGGGGGATGTAAATGATGTGCATCCTGTGATTTTCTAACTGTGGACGTCTCTATAGACTACACAAAAGGACAATTGTATAATATATAGACCTTTTCACCACGGATTCGGTAAATTTCGCGTCCATTCGAAGAAGCAAGTCACGTGGCGCAAAAATATGCTGGTGGGTTGACAAGTCGGCTCACCTCATCGTTTTCTGTGTGCAGATTTGTCTCTGCCATAACAGAGGTACATGTATGTAGCAAATAATTGCAACGAATAATCTTTGAATTGAAAAACATTTTCTTTTGTAATAAAGCGTCTGTGTTCCAAGCTGCCATAAGTCTGCAACCGTCAGTGTATTTTTTGTTTTAATTCATGATCTTTTATCGGCAATAATTTCAAGAAATAGTGTCATTTCCGGTTGTGATCTCCAGGCAGAGGTCGCAGCATTTTTTACAGCCCACCAGCAACTGGTTATTTCATTGGTCGAATCCAGCGTGCACTCGGGAGTTTCCGTTGACAGCTTTTCACGTTGTCACGTCTTTCGGCTATTTTCCGTATGAAAAGGTCTATATCCTCAGGAGTTTTCAGGCACCTTCATCTTTGGCTCCTTATATATGTTAAAGTACTGTTCATATATTTCATTTCATTTCAATCTTTATTTAATGTCGGAATGAGCATTACAATAAACATTAGTTGTGTATAGCAATTGGTACGACTAAAATAGTACGGCTGTCGGATTAGTTATCGGACAGATCAGTTATCGGACACGCATCTCGTGCGCACGTGTTGTGCTCGTGATTACAAGGCAATATCGTTTCTAATTGAAATCCGATCTCACTCTCAAGTAAATATGTTTAGAAATTCAACAATGGTCGTATCATCTTTCACGACAGAACTCCAACTAACGATTCTCATGCACAAAAGTTGAAAACGCATTGTACTTCAGCGTCAAATTCTTGTTCACGATGGGTGTCCGATAACTGGTACTGTTCACGGCGGGAACTGAGCTGAAAAGTCGAGTTAAAAATTGCTCTCCCACGTGCAGAAGGGAGTGACGTCATCGATGGAATTTATAATGGAAGGAAGTTGACGAGCTCAGCAATCATCGTGTCAGTTTTCATGTCATTTCGAGAAATATTTTTTTTATATATTTCAAATGAACCTTCAAAAACGCAAGATAATAGATCGGACACCCGTATACGGTGGCCCGTTAGGGCCATTGTCGTTTTCTTTCGATTTCCTATGTTTTTCTTCTATTTCCGAAGAAACCAACTGAATTTTCAGCGAATTCATAGCAATATTCTGTGAATTTTCGGAGTTAGGGACGTAAAGACAGAGACGAAGTCGAAGAAAAACCTTCTCTGTTTTGATGATTTCTTGAAAAATACAAAGAAAACCTAGAAAATTAAGTTCGTTTCTTCTTAAATAGAAGAAAAACATAGGAAATCGAAAGAAAACGACAATGGCCCTAATGGGCCACCGTAGTAACACAATAAAACTAAATTAATAAACAGCGATAATAATAAGTAAGAAAGAAGTTAGGCGTATTTGAAAGCAATGAGTATTATTGCCTGCAATGATGCATGGCAAGAGCAGCTAGGGCCCTTCCACATATTAATTAAATGCTTAAAGTTTTCGAGTTTTGCTCTTCTATTAAGTCCGGAGTGGGAGGGGGATCATTCAAAATTTTGATTTCCATATCCCCAACACTTCTCTTTCCATGGGATTCACTATTAACGGGGTGGTATAGTAACAGCATACATACTTGTCCATCCCCACAGACCATTAGATCTATTACATGTTTGTGTTAAAAGCGTATAGCCAGAATATAGCCAGAAGGCATATATCATTGATAATTTTAAAAACTTCAATCGCCAAGACGTAATAAAACCAGCTCTCCATAATCACTGGATGAACGAACGAGCAAGGACCGATGAAAGAAAGATATTAATGAGCCCTATCCGTGTATGTCAGAATTTTCTGATCATCTTTCTGATAATGAAAGCCGCTACCTACGTTGCGGAATATCTAGAAAGCCGCGGAGAGAAAATTGATTTATATATCTATTCAATTTGTATAAAAAAGCAACACTGATAGAAATAAGTTTAATGCAGAGCAGTACTCCAATATGGAAGAACTTCCCTTTCATCTAAATACGGAGAGAAGCACGATTATATATACGATACGTGTATTGCTTCGCTTTGTCCATCGTTAGTAGATATCCCCTTAAACAGGCCCCACAAAAGCAGCTTCATAGCGCGACAGCAGCTGGTACAGTCTCCGGTCTATTGAATTATATTCATTCGGCACACATCGGAGGCAATGTCACGGTCCTCCGTGTGGGGGCATGTCAGGGTACAAACACACTCGGGAGTGAAGTCGGTCGGCAATCGATGAACCCGGCAATATCACTGAAACTCTCACAGCAACAATATCCTGGAATGCTAGCGGGAAAATCCTTTAATATTCGCGGTTCTTGTCGGGATAAAGAGCGGTGGATGTCGAAGGCCTAATGCAGGGCTGATAGATGGTCAACGCTGGAGATACTTGGGCACGTGGACATTGAAACTGATAGCACTTTCTGAGGGACTTGATGATCTAAGCGCTGAGGTGATCACCCGTGAAATTGAAATGTCGCCCATTGTGCGAATGTGTTCGTATTAGGCTATGTTTAATCGAGCTTGATAGACAGCCTTCGTTACGGGACTAGATGAAATATGTGAGATTGATTGACCGATACCTCAAGCATAGGTCCTAATACATTTTAAATAGGCGAAAATTCAATTTCACATTAATAATCTAATCTTTTACTGTACCGAAACTAATGTTCATTGTTAAATAACTATGTTAAATTTTATTTCTGCGTTGTTCGATGGAGGCTTTGCCGTGTTAAGTCTGACATAGCACGAGATCTGAACTCGCCATTCGATATTTGTCACCGATCCTTCCTAGTTCATGTTTATGTATACTGCGTTCAAACTATAAAATTTAATGAGTCTGTATTGATATTTATAAACATTAACAGATTTGAATAATTTCAAGTTATTTGCTTTTTAGTCAAATGACATGTGTATATAACAGCTATAGATACAAATGTGTGCATTAAATATTACGTGAACCATAGTGGTGTGCATATTAAATATTACGTGAACCATACAGCTCACATTAAATATCACGCGAACCATACAGTCCACAAGTATGTACATTAAGTATTGCGTAAACCATACAGCATGCATGTATGTACATTAAATATTACATGAACCACACAGCTCACAGGTTTTGCAATAAATGTTACGTGAACCGTACGGCTAACAAGTGTGTACATTAAATATTACGTGAGCCCTACAGCTCACAAGTGTGTACATTAAATATTACGTGAACCATACCACTCAGAGATGTGTACATTAAATATTACGTGAACCATATACAGCTCACAAGTGTGTACATTGAATATTACGTGAACCATACAGCTCAGAGATGTGTACATTAAATATTACTTGAACCATACAGTTCACAAGTGTGTACATTAAATATTACGTGAACCATACAGCTCACAGGTGTGTACATTAAATATTACGTGAACCATACAGCTCAGAGATGTGTACATTAAATATTACCTGAACCATACAGTTCACAAGTGTTTACATTAAATATTATGTGAACCATACAGCTCACAAGTGTATACATTAAATATTACGTGATCCATACAGCTCACAAGAGTGTACAATAAATATTATGTGATCCATACAGCTCACAAGAGTGTACATTAAATATTACGTGAACCATACAGCTCACATGATTGTACATTAAATATTACGTGAACCATACAGCTCACAAGTGTATACATTAAATACTACGTGATCCATACAGCTCACAAGAGTGTACATTAAATATTACGTGAACCATACAGCTCACAAGAGTGTACATTGAATATTACGTGATCCATACAGCTCACAAGATTGTACATTAAATATAACGTGAATCATACAGCTCACAATGGTGTACATTAAATATTACGTGATCCATACAGCCCACAAGAGTGTACATTAAATATTACGTGAACCATACAGCTCACAAGAGTGTACATTAAATATTACGTGAACCATACAGCTCAAGAGTGTGTATATTAAATCTGACGTGAACCATACAGCTCGCAGGTGTGTACATTAAATATTAAGCGAACCATACAGCTCACAGGTGTGTATATTAAATATCACATGAACCATACAACTTCCAAGTGTGTACATTAAATATTACTTGAACCATACAGCTCACAAGTGTATACATTAAATATTACGTGAACCATACAGCTCACAAGAGTGTACATTAAATATTACGTGTACCATACAGCTCACAAGTGTATACATTAAATATTACGTGATCCATACAGCTCACAAGAGTGTACATTAAATATTACGTGAACCATACAGCTCACAAGAGTGTACATTAAATATTACGTGAACCATACAGCTCGCAGGTGTGTACAATAAATATTACGTGAACCATACAGCTCATAAGAGTGTACATTAAATATTACGTGAACCATACAGCTCACAGGTGTATACAATAAATATTACGTGAACCATACAGCTCACAGGTGTGTACAATAAATATTACGTGAACCATACAGCTAATAAGAGTGTACATTAAATATTACGTGAACCATACAGCTCACAGGTGTGTACAATAAATATTACGTGAACCATACAGCTCACAGGTGTGTACAATAAATATTACGTGAACCATACAGCTCACAGGTGTGTACATTAAATATTACGTGAACCCTACAGCTCACAGGTGTGTACAATAAATATTACGTGAACCCTACAGCTCACAGGTGTGTACATTAAATATTACGTGAACCATACAGCTCACAGGTGTGTACAATAAATATTACGTGAACCCTACAGCTCACAGGTGTGTACATTAAATATTACGTGAACCATACAGCTCACAGATGTGTACCTTAAATATTACGTGAACTATACAGCTCAGAGGTGCGTACATCAAATATCACGTGAAACATACAGCTCAGAGGTGCGTACATCAAATATCACGTGAAACATACAGCTCGCAAGTGCGCACATTAATTATTACGCGAACCATACAGCTCACAGGTGTGTACATTAAATATTACGTGAACCATACAGCTCACAGGTGTGTACCTTAAATATTACGTGAACTATACAGCTCAGAGGTGCGTACATCAATTATCACGTGAAACATACAGCTCAGAGGTGCGTACATCAAATATCACGTGAAACATACAGCTCGCAAGTGCGCACATTAATTATTACGCGAACCATACAGTTCACAAGTGTGTACATTACATATTACGTGAACCATACAGCTCAGAGGTGCGTACATCAAATATCACGTGAAACATACAGCTCAGAGGTGCGTACATCAAATATTACGTGAACCATACAGCTCACAGGTGTGTACATTAAATATCACGCGGACCATACAGCTCAGAGGTGCGTACATTAAATATTTCGGGAACCATACTGCTCAAAGGTGTGTACTTTAAATATTACGTGAACCATACAGCTCACAAGTGTTAACATTAAATATTATGTGAATCGTACAGCTCACATGTGTGTACATTAAATCACTTGAACCATACATCTCACATTGTGTACATTAAATATTACGTGAACCATACAGCTCACAAGTGTTAACATTAAATATTATGTGAATCGTACAGCTCACATGTGTGTACATTAAATCACTTGAACCATACATCTCACATTGTGTACATTAAATATTACTTGAACCATACAGCTCACAAGTGTGTACATTATATATTACGTGAACCATACAGCTCACAATTGTGTACATTAACAAGTTTGTACTTTAAATATATACATGAGCTTTAGAGAGCTCTGAATTTTGTGTATTACATATGTGCTGGAAACATGCCGGTCAGAAGTGTGTGCATTAGGTCCACTAAATAATGATTATCATCTTTCGTGAAAAAAAAATATATGTGTGACGAGGGAAGGGGCATTTTATTTTGTATTCAGATTATAACTCAGATTGCATCAATGGTAATACAGCGCTCGCGTTTTCAGACGATTCCGATCATATAGATACAATCGTGCTCTCGGAAATTTGGGCGTTCCGATCATCACGGAGACTGCCGAGCAAATGAGAGGGACAAATATACCTCAGAATATTGACATTTATAGTCGGGATCTGATAGTTTGCAAATAAAAAAATTGTGCAAAATATTCTGTGGACGTGGGCGTGAATTTCTTATGCGCACGGGGAGGAAAAGTGATAAAGTAATTGAGTGGGCCTTGAATATGTACTTGAATAATGCGGCTCAGACGTGGGCGCATTTCGTGCACTTAAAACACGGATGTATGGATGCAATAAGGCAAACCACGCAACTCAGAAGTCTGCATGAAGCGTGTACCATGGATGGATGTACTTGGGCATACGCGAACACGCCGTGCAACCCGTTTCCCCCAACCCGCCCTACACATGATTCATCTTGTGTAATCCCCACATTCTTATTAAACGACATACCTTCTTTTTCCATAACTACAGAAGTATCACATCATACTTGACCATGTAACTCAGACGTCTGTGTATTACATATGCACGATAACCATATAAAATATGCCGGATGAATTCCTTCTTTATCAATATCAATTACAAATGGTAGAACTGACCATACATCAGTGTCTTCGAAGACGGGGGCGAGGGCACTATTTTGTCAGAACCAAACCTACTCCCCCCGTCTCATGATTGCCGATTGCTGTCAAATGAGCCAGATATGCCGCAGAATAGCCTCAAATTCCAAAACTTTTAGTGTGAGAATCCCCACCCCTCCCCAATATAATAGGAGAATATATCTTTTTATGAAGGTATATATATATATTAAGCTATTACGAAGACGCCCTGTGAAATATCCCACCGATATAGATTATGAGCGTTCGTGAGATAATTTTATCTTATGAAATAATATAACCTAATCAAATCTAAGATGCGTCAAAATGCGAGAAGTAAACCTTTGTGATGGTTTATAAAGCTGGTATGTTGGATTTAAGAGACAGTCCTCCAAATAGAAACACCACAAACAATACCTAAATATGGTAAAGAGCACATTGATCAGTCATCACCATTTGCATTTGACCATCACAATTCTTTCGAGGCTGATATAAAAGTACGGCATATGTAAACTTGAAAATGAAGAATTTTGCAGGTCTGTCCAACTTTATTACTGTCACACACGAAGGATATATTTTCCTATATGAATACTTCATAACTAAATGATGGTAGTAGGTGGTGGGGGAGGGATTGGGGTGATACATATATTTCCCGGTTAGTCATAGCCATGAAATAGCTAATTTACCAGATCCGCGATTATTACGCATCGCAGACCGAACCAGCGAGTCATCGGGCATGTAGGGTGATGTCCACCTGTGGTTTTTTTAATTTATCTAAGTTTTTACGCACTGTATATAATATATGGCTGCGTCACAAAGGGATCTTTTTCTTGCACGATTTGCACATTTTGTGCAATTGTATACAAACTTTCTGATATGCATGCAATGAAAACAAAGCGACTTGGACAATCTACTGGAGTCTGTCACGAGACTGATCTTACTTTGGCATGATTCCAACTTTCAGGGACATTGTTTTTGACTCGCCCTGTAGAAGCTGGGCGCTTACGAACAACGATGAACGACAGAAATACGAGTTATAATTGTACGATAATTTGTTCACCTTTTGTTAAAAAAAAAAAACGATCAAGCACCTATCTAATTATAGGTGTGGTGGTGTAGAAATATTGTTATTATTGTTCAGTTAACTCTGGGTTGAGGGGATGTGGTGCAGGTACCCCATGACCACTTATTTTCTCTAAGAAATTATTTTATGCAATAAAATTCATCTGTTGTATATTTCCAAGACCTGTTCTCCACACCCTTGCGCTGTTAATAAATAATCGCTACTCTCTCAACGTACAGTCGACAAAATCCGTGAACGAAATATTCCAGTATTCTATAGGAGGCCTGTTATAAATTATTAAACACTGAAATAAATCGGTATATACAGTACGCGTGACTCGTGTTGTATTTAGGGAAAGTATTGGGTTATTGCCAGATGAGTTAATGTGTTTTGGGATGCGGCCAAAGTTGAGAGGCTGACAGACATAGTTTTCGTGACACCGGATCTTTCTGTTTATTCTAATACACAAGTGGTTTCCACACTGCGATGTTCAAGTCTCGATGTATATGGTTTACTGGTCTTGTAACGTTCAGTATCCGAGAGCACACGTTTATTTATAAGCCCCTTTACAACCGTCCGAGTGTTCAAAGAGGTGTTACACACACCCGATATACAAGAAATTACTTGTTGCTGCTCAAAAGGTGGCTTATTTTAATTTTGTCAGTCGACCTTTTTTCAGAAAATCCAGAGATTTTATTAAGGTCTCGAGGCCCGTTCACAGAAAATTCGGGCACCATCTTAGTCTTTTCTTAATTTCATAGTTTAAATAAGCCATTGAACCAGGTATGGTATATACGTATCGATATTGGTACGGATTCAAGCAATTTTCATTTGAGTAAACATTTCATGTTTGGACATATTCGAGTTTAATCAAATCACTTTTTAAAATACGGCCTTTGTTTGAAGTTGCTAATAATTCTTATTCCCCACAATGTTTTTAACCCTACCTGGCACTTCCCCCCCCCCCCTCTCTGTTTGTTTTTTGCTCCTCTCTCCGGAACGAAAGCTGAAACTCAGTGACTTTGTAGATTATCATATTGGGGTCATTTTTAGCCTATTTGCATGACCTCCCGAGCAGAGGATCATGGGTAAATTCAAAATGGCGGCCATGTGGGGTACCAGAAAAGTCATGTTTTCGTCAGATTTCTTCAATTTTTTGGTATTTCTGCATGGAAAAGTGGGTAAAACATATTTTATTTCATATCAGATTATTATTTACTTATTTATCATGCAGGGTTTTTTTTATGAAAAACCAAAAATAAAAAAATAAAAAATTCTGACCGAAAAATCGTCCAAAAATTCTCTTTTTGAAAATAACGTCACTGTGACGTCGTCATGGCGGTCATCTTGGATTTTTTGTACATATTCATGTAGAGCTTGACTCAAATATATAGTGTGGTAAGTTTCAGCCCTCCAGCCTTTGCGATAGCGAAAATATATTAGCGAAAAAACCCTGCTCCCCCCCCCAGGCTGCGGTATACCCCAAATCGCCAAGGCCAGATAGGGTTAAACATTTACAAGAGTCTCCCAGATTTCTAATGACCAATCTATTCCGATTGAAAACCAGATTTCTAATGACCAATCTATTCCGATTGAAAACCAGATTTCTAATGACCAATCTATTCCGATTGAAAACCAGATTTCTAATGACCAATCTATTCCGATTGAAAACCAGATTTCTAATGACCAATCTATTCCGATTGAAAACCAGATTTCTAATGACCAATCTATTCCGATTGAAAACCAGATTTCTAATGACCAATCTATTCCGATTGAAAACCAGATTTCTAATGACCAATCTATTCCGATTGAAAATCAATCTTTTAGATTGAAAATACCAGTTTACTAGGATATATTAGATTGATGATTTTCAGTCTACGTTAGATTCAGTATGTTATTTTTCAATCTAATATATTGAAAATAATTCCAATCGCACCGAAATATTGACAATTTAATCTCAGAAGATTAGAGATTCAAATGTCAATCTTTCGTTTCGATTGAAATTATTTTCAGATTTTGAAACTTTTCGGGAAAAAAGGTTGACGCACATGTTTTAATACGACTCGCGCGCCGACAGAAACATAAGACATTTTTCTGTCTTAACAGTTTACACTATTTGGAGAAACGAAACCGGAGATTTGCGCAATGAGATTTCGCGAAACGGGCATGTGGGGAAACCTATCCCCGGGACATGACCAGCATCAATCACTTTCACCTTATTGAAACTATAGTTATATATATATTACAATGTTCACAAAGAGCTTTTCTAAAATATAGGAGAAATGCCTAATTGTTCTTAGAAATACTTTTAACTTATCGAATATTAATAAATTAGTATAACATATAGTTAATGAGCTTCAGATAGTATATATACCAGTATCGTGTTATTATGGGTGAGTGAGTGAGTAGGATTTAACGTCGTTTTCAACATTGTTTCAGTCATATCACGACGGTGCCTACATGTGCCAGAACACGAGAGTGTCCACAGTTCCTATTATTCTGGACACCGATCAGCCCAGTCAGTACAGCACCCGGTCACCCATCCAAGTATTGACCGAGCTCAACGCTGCTTAACTTCGGTGATCTGACGAGAACCGGTGTGCCCAACGTGATGCGCCGTACCCGTCGTGTTATTATGTGAAGAATCTAGTACAATATGAAAAATTAAAACGGCCTGGCATGGAGCAGGCTTAACCTGTGTAAGATAACAGACAGATAACGGTTGCCGTATTCTATATTCTACCATCAAATATCCCACAGGGCAGGCAACTGCTATTTCTCCTGAAAAAATATATATCATAAAATGTCTTTTTGGGGCTCCAAATTATCCCATATACGCGGCGTATGATTACGACTGTTTAAAAGATAGGAGAGTGAATCTAATTACCCAGAGAAAGATACATGTACTGCTCCCAAATTTTGAAAATTTTCGTTAACCGGACGACAGAGAAATCGCCATTGAAGTTTTACGGGTAGAAGTTGACAATCACGAATCCAAGTTGAAATGCCACTCATCAAGACTTATGTCGGTAACATTATGCTGGGACACAATATTAAATCTATATTCGTCCCAGCATTATGCAAGTCATTTCATACACAACTCGGCTCCGTGTGAACGGAGAAGTCGATTCGTATATGAAGATGTAATTAATATTGATGCTCAATGTGTGAAATTAATATTACTCCCGGTACCTCGGGTCATTTGTTTAGACAATTAGTTTTTGTCTAGTCTAGACTCATTATATATGCCCTCTATATCAAAAGACACTGTGTCAATGTCACTGTTCAAGTCAAAGGTGAAAAGTTGTTTACTAAAATCTGATGGTGTTAATTGTTTGAATATGATATTGTTTATATATTCGTCGGAGGAATGCATGTGGAAACATATGTAAATACGTAAAAAATTTCATGTTCGCCATTATTAGCTGTTTCTTTTATTTTTCTGTTAAGGGATAAAACAAGTCCCGTCGGGTTTTAATCCCGCCAATAATTATTTTATTAGTTACGTCTATTCTATAAAATGTTATACGGTATCTGTTTTATATTTTGTTATTACAGACCTGTATATTTTGCTTAGTTGGTGAATAAAAATGAAATGAAATGAAATATAACTATCATCCAAGATCTATTGTGTACTTGTGTTGTCAAAATGTCCTCTTTAACTGAATCGAGGAAATGCATATCGTGAATTTATCACAAGCTCCATCTATTCTTGCTACATGTCACTGGTTGCGTCAGTTAACCGGTTTGAAGCGGTTTTTCAGATGGGTTAACCAGTTTAAGTCAGCTAACGTGAGGTGGATACGTCAATTTATCTAAAATGCACGTATATCCCCTTCTCTATATGTAGGTCAGTTTTACCCTTACCATCAAATGAATTGTATAGGCCATTTGTCATTTTTTTTATGTTAAATAACACTCGGATGAAGTGTACATTTGTACATCAAAATCGCCCCAGAATCGAACATGATGGTTGCAGATGGTTGATATCACCAAGTTATACACATACAGCCCGGCCAAGTTCATATGGTGTTGGTGTTCCGTAAACTTTCAGTAATGCGCCTATTTTAATGTATCTATTGGCAGATATTGATATCAGACTGAGGTATTCGTGAATAGTGTCTGAATTTACTGAGATTATTATTGTCAGCTGCTTAACAATTTTATGGTAAAGACACGACACCGGATGTTGACGTGTACTGTAGCGTGAATGATACAGTTGTCTGGCTTGTAGGATACTTGATCGTAGATGCACACGTTTTCTTTTTCACGAAATTATGAAATCTAAAATTAGTAAATGTTCGAAAAACATATTTTTTATTCGATTTTCTTTTGTCTGTGTGAGGTTTACACTCAAATAAAAAGTCATTAATCCCACTGATGTCAAGCTGATCAAAATACAGTTAATATCTACCGTATCTGATCTCTGTCTGACAAAATATACAGTCCTTTGTATCAGGTATGGGAGAAAATTAAAAACTGTAGTAATTTGGCTTGATCTCAATGGGAATACTTTATCTAAACGACAAAGATGAAAAATAAAAGTTTAATGAAATTGCTCAGTTCTAATATTTGTTGATTTCCATAAGCTTAATCAGCGACATGTCCGACAGAGGAGCGGTTTATTAAGTCTGAGTTTTAATCAGATTGAGTAAAACTGTACCTAGAAATCTACCATCAAAGAAGCCATGTAATTATGAGATCTGTATGAAATATGGAGTCATAACGTACACTTTTACGAAATGCTCTGTAAAGTTACAAGTAAAAGGTCTGGCAAGCAGCTGTCAGGTCTTCACCGGTAAAATAACGGTGATCGTTTTTAAGATGCGTACTAATCCCAGTAGTGGAAAAAGGAACCTTCATATCACAAGTGCAGATGCAGATTCAGGATCTGGATGAGAAAATATCGGAAGTGACTTCAACACTGGAACTCTCTTCATCGGAAGGCTTTATCACCGGAAGTGAGCTCATCACCGGAAGTGACGTAATAACCGAAAGTGACATCATCACTGGAAGTGATGTAACACAAAAACGTGATCAGGTTCAGGTTGATGTTAAGAATCATGATCAAGGTGTAGGTTTGGGAGTAAAACCGGTTTAGATTGAATGATTCTACCAATCAGAGTCATGTATATAACCGCCATGTTTTTATTACGTGAGAGTTTAACCAAAAGAGGGAAGAATTCAGCATAACCATTTCGTGGCAATCACTGTACCATCGCAAATACAGTCATATATTTTCATGGATAATAATGGAAGGATCAGTATAAGGGGTGGTAACTCAATTTTAAATTTTGGAGAAAAAAAAACACACACAACGAACAAGTTCACAGTGACCAAATTGATATATTTAGAATCTTAGAGGAATACGCTTTCTAATAAGAAAATCTTGTTTTATGTAATCAATGTCAATACAATGATAATGTTGTATAATTTTTATCTGGCAATTCGGTGAAACTTGTGTCTCTATACCCTTGCAATGCCCCTAAAAGAGTGACACCAGCCAACAGATTTATTTGGCGATCTCAGCCGGAAAATAATCCAGTCTCATTAGTCTCCTCTTTAGGACTCGACCTATAATCTTTTAGCCATTACAATTTCTTCGATTTTTCTTTTTACGCGATGTGTCAGCATCATATCGGCAGACAAGGACTTGACCCAGCGACAAAGGACAGCTTCACGTAGTTCAGCCAAAAGGAGCTCTATGGCGAACAAGTTCTAGATAGTGAAAACTGTAAAATGGGATTTGTTCGCCGTTGTAATTCAGCGTTTTCTCCCGACATAAGGACATTTATTTTCAAAAACCCTACTACCAGAGAATATTATAAAGCAAATCTGATTTAACCAAAGGATGCGAGAAAATGGGTCAGAGAATATGACTGCAATGTGCCGGAGGCGACAGACTTCCGTGTGATAGGAATATTTCATCAGTCATATCTCTACATGGTAATAACACCGAGATAACTAGGCTATGGTTCTATTCCATTTTGTCTTTTTGTGTTCACCTATTCTGCGGAGAAGCGTGTTGTGTTAAAAAACTACACTGAAAAAGAAAATTTCTTAAAATTTAAGGAATATTCCCCGACTATTACACCAGCGAAATATTCCTTAAAATTCAATATGGACTATTCCGTAGCATGCTAAGGAAATTCCTTAACATGGTAAGGAATATTCCTTAGTTATGTTGAGGAATATTCCGCTGGTGTAATAGTCGGGGAATATTCCTTAAATTTTTGAGGATTTTTTTTCTGTGTATGCACGTTAGTCATGGTGTTTGTCTGACTTACATTAATGAACGACGGTTAACATAGGATCTAAAGCTGGAGCAATATACAAATCAGTTCTCTTCTAATATAAGGTCATATGAATATAAGCCAAAATGACAGAACTATACCATTCAAGCTATATGGAGGTGAAAGGCTGGCTGATCATGAGTGTGCGATACAGCATCCTCGCGAGCCAGTATATCAAGCGATAGGTTACGGTCGATACACTGGCTTGGTTAGTTAAAGATTGCAGCTCTGGATATAAATAGCTGGAGGGGTTCCACTAAACCGAACCAATCAGTAAGCGCGCTGAAGCATCTCATCAGGCCAAATTATCCGCAGCGAGGTTTGAATTTTGACTGGTTTGAATTTCATCGCCGGCCAGTCTACCTTTGAAATCGACATCGGGTGTCAAAGCGAAGACCACAGACTTCAGATACCGACGTGCTAATTCAAAACAACCGCTGGGGATGAAATGTACGAGATTGTGTAATAGACGCAACGACTGAATAGGCAAAAAGGTTCAGATAAACCCTCGACGAGGATTTAGGGATTACCTGGACTTGCACAGATGGCGATACGGGGGCCCTGTATTAATTTTCATTGCAGGATCTCCAGTAAACCATAAAGCGAAAACATTGACCACTTATAGGTAAACGTGTGAAGTGATCTCAAAAGAAATTGAAGATGAACAAACGGTTTGCCGTCAGGCTGGGTTCTGTTTTGACCGGATGAATTAGTTCATTCAACCGTAAAATCTTTCTTCGCATTCCTGGCAGCGCTCATACAGGGAGGTAGGTGCCAGTGGGCCTTGAAGCAGGTGGAAATCAAGACATCCACGCTTCTGGGGGTGTAGTACAAATATAAAACCGACTGAAATCAATCCAATCGCGTTATAATTCGGCGTTCAGGTTAAATACTATTATGTTGAGGACAGAGCCTGCATGGGGCTGAGAGCTAAGGCCCTCGCAGTCTGATGAGTTATTACATTAAAAAAATAAAAAATAAAACACAATGTAGTATACACCGAGTATATACCTATACCATTTGGAGTTTCAAGTGACACGCTAATCTGTTGAGAACAGGGCATGTATGTCTCTAGCTTGGCACTGAGCTAAGGCCGTTGCAGACTGATGAGTATTTAATTGAATATTATATAAATAATAAAGAAATATAATAGTTGCATGTTCTTTTCACCAACGGGGATCTTACGCCATTTTGTGTACATATAAATTTATCAGTGACCTAAACAATTCCTGAATGAATCCGTTTATTTTTTACTTTTTTATTTAATCAGTTTCGATACAATGGTAATTTTGTTTTGATTGTTATCTGGCAATTCGGCGGAACTCGTGTATCTATACCCTTCCAATGCCTCTATTGATTGACATCAGTCAACATAATTATTTGGGCGATCTCAGCCGAAAATTAATTCACTCCCATTAATCTCTCCTCGATGGCTTGATCTAAAATCTTTTAGTCCTTATAATTTCTTCGATTTTTTTTCTTTTGCGATCGCGATGTCTCATCATCATATCGGCAGTTTTGACAACAGTGACAAACGAATGCTTCATGGAGTTGCCACACTGAGAGAACTAGGCTATGGTTCGCTTGCATATGGTATCTCCTTGCGCATCTATTCTATGGAGAAGCGTGTTGTGTTAATATATACTACTATGCACGATATTACCATCATGCGTAGTCATGGTTTGTCTGACTTACATTAATGGACGATGGTTAATATCTAAAGCTGAAGCAATATTATTCACTGTGTTTCTAAGGTCATATGTATATATGATTCATGGCTTTTTCGACACAATGACAGAATACATTATTCAAATTGTCTGTACCATTTAAGAGGTGAAGGACTTACTGGATGTGCGATTTAGGGGCCCTATATTAATTTTCATTGCAGGATCTCCCGTAAACCATAAAGCGAAAAACATTGACCACTTAGGTAAACGTCTGAAGCGATTTCAAAAGAAATTTATGATGAACAAACGGTTTCCTGCCAGGCAATGGGTTCTGTTCATGACCGGATGAATTAGTTCATTCAACCGTAAAATCGTTATTCGCATTCCTTGCTGCACTCATACAGGGGGGTGCTGGTGGGGTTTGAAGCAGGGGGGTGCTGGTGGAGTTTGGAGCAGGTGGAAATCAAAGAAGTCTACGCCTGGGCTCGCTTCTGGGTTGTAGTACATATATAAAACGGTCTGCAAATAATCCAATCGCGTTATTATACGGCGTTCAGGTTACATACTAATCTGTCGAGAGCAGAGCATACATGTCTATAGGCTGAGAGCTAAGGCCCTCGCAGACTGATAGGTTATTACTTAAATATTATATAAAACAAATTTAAAAACTAAAACACGATGTAGGTCTATAGTATACACCGGGTATACCATTCGGCGTTTCAAGTGTTGAGAACAGAGCATGCAGGTCTCTAGCGCGGCTCTGAGCTAAGGCCGTCGCAGACTGATGAGTATTTAACGGGATATTATATAAATTATAAAGAATAAAATAGCTGCATATTGTTCTCACCAAAGGGGGTCTTAAATTATTAATACTTGTGCAAATATATATTTATAAACAATTTCTAAATAAATCCGTTTCTTTTCTACTTTTTTATTTAATTAGTTTCAATACAATGATAATGTAGTATGTATAGTTTGTTATCTGGCAATCGGCGAATCTCGTGTCTCTTCCCTTCCAATGCCTCTATCGATTGACATCAGACAACACATAATTATTTGGGTGATCTCAGTCGAAAAATAATTCACTCCCATTAATCTCTCTTCGAGGACTCGATCTAAAATCTTTTAGCCATTATAATTTCTTCGACTTTTTATTACGCGTACGTGACGTCTCATCATCATACCGGCAGACAAGGACTTGATCCAGCGACAAAGGACAGCTTCATGGAGTTACAACACGGTATACTTGTTGAGAACAGTGTATGTATTCTGTGACCTAAGGCCCTCGCAGTCTGATGAGTTTTAATTAAATATTCTATAACCATACACTAATAGGGAATGGGTGGTTTGAAATAACTTTTCGGAAAAGTTATTTCAAACCACCCATTCCCTATTAGTGTAAAATTCGCTCTTCTGCTTTAAGATGGCCAAAGCGCGAGTCCCGGTGTACATTTGGTAATCTTCCTCTGCTGCCTATATCTACAACATGGGACAGATTTTTAACTTTTGCTAACTGGTGCAAATATGTTAAATATGCATCAAATTATCTCACTATTCCAGGAAAGGACAACTATATTGCTCACATTGATGACAATTTGGACAACTTTATATCGAAAATTGTCCATTTATAACTGATTAAACCTATTCTTAATACTGTAGCCAAATGAAGGCGAGGGAAAGTATACGAACTACAAATTTAAACCGGCAGTCACGCGTCAATGTACCCCTCGGTCCGCCGGGTCGACTCTTTTGTCTAAGAATTAAAGCGGGAGAGGCGGATTAAAACAATTAAAATTATACGTGTTAAGGTTATAGTATTTACCTTGAAATCATCTTCACATTTTCAAGTTAAATACTACACTAACGTTCCGTCATTTACCTTGACTTACTAAATAGAGTAAACTGTTTAAACCGAGAAACGCACGTGATGTCATATAGCCAATCACGATAGGAGCTTGCCAACACCGTGCAGCTAGGATTTTCTTTGATGTCTGCCCGTGTGATCTCCATATATGGCAAGTGGTGGGTGTATTGATGTTAATTTGCTTCGAATAGCCAATCAAATTTGAATTTTAAAGAGGTCACACATTGCCCTTATCCTAATATGGACCACGGAATATTTATAGCGCTATGACATCACCAGACCTGTATTTTGATCAGATAATGTGTTACGTTCAGCCAAGGCAACACGTGTAGTGTTAGACTTGGGTAAGCGAAGATGCCTTGAAATGTGATGATGAGAAAGCGTGGCGATGTGACTTCACTGGCCATGGACGTCGCGCTAGAGATCTATATATATGGAATTTCACAAATTACTCGCTGCATGATACTCAACTCTCACTGCTGTGGGGATTTTTTTATATTTTTTTTATATTTGTATCAGATGAGTATGGAAGCCGGATGCGGCCATCTCGCGTTTTCGCATTTTCGCATCTCTAATAATAACGCGAAAACCTGAAAACGCGAAAACCCGAAAACGCGAAAATACGAAAACCCGACGCGAAAACGCAATGCAAAAATATTTTCGCGTCGGGTTTTCGTGTTTTCGTATTTTAGCGCTTTTGCTCTTTCGCATTTTCGCGTTGTATTTTCGCTGTTCTGCGTTGTTGCCGTTTCTTATATGGGATCATATATATGGAAGCCGGATGCAAGGGCTATGGAAACCGGATGCGGCCATCTCGCGTTTTCGCATCTATAATAGTAACGCGAAAACCCTACGCGAAAATACGAAAACGCGTGAACACAATAACCCGACGCGAAAACGCGATGCGAAAACGAGAAAACGTTTGCGCGTTTTCGGGTCGCCTTTTCGCTGTTCTTCGTTGTTGCCAATATGAGGTCATATGCGGAAACGCTATAAAAGTGAGCACCACGAGTATTCCGGTCATGCAAGATGCCTTGGCATAAATCTTGAAAATGGACACTCATATTGGGATTTATTTGCTGCAAGATAAGGTATATTTAGATGCTCTATACGTATACATTGAACAAATAAAATTGATGCATTAGTTGGGATCTTGGTGAAATGAATAATAAGGAATATACAGTATAATACAGCAGAGAAAAAATCTAAGTTACAATGAAAACGTGGAAGATTTACAAAGAAAGTTAGGGAAGTTATAGGGACTGAAATAACTGAGCGTTCAGGAGACACATTTCCTCCATTTAGAAAAAAAGCGAGATCATCAGCGAAATGTATATAATTAGAGTGAAATCTGATGATGGCTGTATAATTTGCAATAGAAGCGAGGTTATAGAGATGCAATGCCACTATTATGAAAATTTATATAAAAAGATACCGCTTTTTGTGAAAACAAACTCGTGTTCAGGGGCAAGAATTTCCCGACCTGTGTTTTCACCAAGGCATAAATTATATTTTTATCTACAGCTATAACTATGTATGATTATCTTTGTATAGTAATATCCCAAATGATAATTTGTTTGTCTTTTTTTCGTTGGGGAATGCAAAATCCTTGGGAACAGTTTGTTTTACCATGGTTGTAAATATGTTTTCACATGTATTCCCTCTCATTGCCCATGTTAAGGGTCTTATTGGCTAGCGTAACAGTCCCAATGAACCCTCACGGCAATATTTGCAGCTATATGAAACGTAAACTGCGAAAACGCGAAACCGCGAAAACGCGACGTGAAAACGCGACGCGAAAATGCGAAAACGCGAGGCGAAATACGTTTCGCGTTTTGGCATCGCGTTTTCGTCTTTTCGCATTTTCGCGTTCTCGCGCATTCTCGCATTTTCGCGTTCTCGCTATTACCGATGCGAAAACACGAGATGTCCGCATCCGGCTTCAATAGATTAGACAGCCAAAAGCTATTTCAAGCCTTTTTTATATTTTGGCTAACATGGTATATCTTTTTCATAACCCCTGTTGTTTTGTGCATGGCTCGTGACGTCAAGTGAGGTCGGCTTCAGCCACTGACAATCAATGCAATCGGCAAACATATCAGAATATAATCGAACGAAACTCTGCCAATCTATCTGATTTCCATTCTGTTCTGTTATTATTAAAGCTAAAGAGATTCCGGTTCCAGAAATATATAAACATTCCTTTTTAATTCATGGCGAAATATTTACCAAAATAAATTCGCCGGAAATTTTCCGCGATATACCCAGTCTCGGTTTTTATCATTTTCCTTAAAAGCGCTTCCATAAAATAAAATAATATATTTTTTATCTCGATTATCATATGATTATGAAAATAGAAATATCATTTCTGTATCTGTGGTAATGTTCACAGGAAAACGTTTAACACGATTGTTTGGGGAATTACGGGAGCCGAGCGGAAGATACCGACATGTTAAGAGCTGCAGCCACTGACACACTCGGAAAATCCCGGCGAATTGACAGAATCTTTTCCGATAAATATTTCACCAGAATTTCAAATTGTATATTTCTGAAACGGGCATCTCTTCAGGTTTGATAACGACTAAACAGAATGAAAATCGAATAGATATTGTCAGAAGTTTGCCCGATTATATTCTAATATGTGTGCAGTTTGCATTGAGTTAACATGTGTCAGTGGCTGGAGACGAAAGTAGTATATAAAGAGGATATTGCCTCGCATTTCGTAGTAGAAAAGCGCATTTCGAGCCCTATTGACCCTATTGACCTTTTGCGCAATGCGCATTTCGTGGAGGTCACGGGGCGGTCACGTGGAGGTCAAATGTACATGACTTTTGACCTCGAATTCATCCGCGGTGATGCGATGTGGAGGTCATGCGGTCACTTCCGCGGACAGAAAGTAGTCCCATGTCAACCAAGTGACTTCCAATGTTAATGTATACGGGGAATGCATAAAAAGAGTATGGGAATAGACGTTTTGGGACCGAGGTGGGTCCCTAGTGGACCTATTGGGTCGAGTGAAGTATCCCCGCTCCTCCAGGGTCATCCAGTCATTAGTGGGTGCATGTAAATTGAGGATTTGTCCCCGAAAATATAAAAAGCGGAACACGGACTTTATCCTCAAAATAGGGGGAAACTCTTATCAACCCTATCCCAAAGAGCTAATATCGGTCCCCGGGCTTATGTGGGGGTATGTGGGGGGGGGTGTTTGTGGTAGAGATGGACCACTATGGGTCCAAATGGTTCGTGTGAGGTGTCCAAGTGAAGCTTGTGTGGGGTAGAGTCAGAGTGACGTGGGTTTTTTATTGCAAGTAGCGTCAATCTGCGCATGCGCAGTTGGATGTAGTAAGTCAAGTGGTCATTTTGGGGGTGCGTGGAGGTGTGTTTGGGGTAGAGATGGACCACTATTGGTCCGAACGTGTCGAGGGAGGTGTTATTTTGTAGCTCTCGGGCTGTAGAAACCGATTTGAGGGCTCTTTACAGCATCTGTGATGTCATCGTTGACGTCATCAGTACGAGTAGTAGCGAAAGTGGGAATTTTGGGGCAGTGAAGGAAGGTATTTGGTGCAGAGATGTACCACTATTGGTCCGAATGTGTTGAGGGAGGTCTCATTTTGTAGCTCTCGGGGTGTAGACCCCGATTTGGGGGCTGTCCACAGCATCTGTGACGTCATCGGTGTCGTCATCAGTACGAGTAGTAGCGAAAGTGGGCATTTTGGGGAAGTGAAGGAAGGTATTTGGTGTAGAGATGGATCACTATTGGTCCGAATGCGTCGTGTGGGGTGTCATCTTGTAGCCTTCGGGGTGCAGACCACGACTTCAGGGATGTTCACGTCATCTGTGACGTCATGGGTAACGTCATCAGTAGGAGTAGTAGCCAAAGTGGGCATTTTGGAGATGTGAAGGAAGGTGTTTTTGGGTAGAAATGGACCATCCTTGGTCCGAATGCGTCGTGTGAAGTGGCATCTTGTAGCAACGACCGCCAACGCCAAGCTCAGTGCTTCAACGCCCTGGTGAATTAGCCCAAATGCTCTGATTTTCATGGAATTGTCACTAATTCATTGGTAATGTAGTGACGCCCGTCGACGTCCGTCGTTACGCCTTAACGCCGTAGCATAACGCCTTGACGCCATGATATAGAAAAATGAGAGAAAAACAACAACAACAACAACAACAACAACAAGGATGACAAATGAGAGAACAACAACAACAACAACAAGTTTTCATATAGTTTATTCGCCCCAATGTTACATCATGCCCACGCTGGGGGAGCCGCGATGGGTATGTTTACAATTCAAGAAGACTCTTGTCCAATCAGAGGCTGCCATTTGGCGCTGTATCTGTCATATTCGTTCTTGCCCGTTAGATGTATTCTCGGCTGCTCTTGTCCAATCAGAAACCGTCCTTAAGAAAGTCCCATCTTCGGCCATGTTCGCTCTCATCCGTTTGTTCTAATCGTCGTCGGGCAGTCCACGATATTGTTCGAGCAGCATGTCCTGAAACAGTTGTTTGCACAGTCTGATCACATTTTCCAGGGTCTCGGTGTGTGGTAGCCCCATATCCTCTTCCAAGTGACGCTTGGTCTTCATGATGGACTTGTGCGTAGGGTCGCCTTTCATTTCAAGCCGTAGTAAGGTATACTGTTCATAGATCGCCATGGCTGTTTTCCTGATGCAGGGGCGCATTTGGGTGTACGCCTGTTGTAAGTTATCCTGTCCGGCATCCTCGATCGCTGCAGCGTGAATATTGATAGCTGCTGTCACAATACGATCCCAGAAGGTAGGTTCTGCCTCACTTTCCTGGGATGTAGGCTGACTATCTGAGGTCAAACTCTCCGTATCAGTAGATAGACTGTCAGCAATCTCGGTTTCGGTATCAGTCGATCGGCTCTCAGCAGTCTCGGTATCAGCATCCGTCTCAACGCACTCCTCGGAGTCTCCAATCCCATGTATATTTTTCTGGTGTCGCATCATATCGTAATGTCTGGTGAACGTGCGTTCACACTCAGACCCAGTATAAGCCATGTTGACGGTTGAACGTCGACTGTGCGTGTTTTGGGAATACACTTGCTTTCATACACAGTAACGCCCGCCAACGGTCACTGTTACGCCTGTCGGCACCTCTTCCCACTTCCCTTATATGTGTTGTAATTTTTACCTGTATATGGCGAGATTCTGCTGGTGGACGTTTCGTCCCCGAGGCCAGCCCCCTGTACAGAACTTTTGGTCTCTGATATATGTTGGCATTTGTGGAAAGTTGATGCTGGGTCGACATCGGGCCTTACAGACTAGTCTTTTGTGTTAAATGCCGTCATTTTCATCTGACGACGATACAGCTCAGCAATCCCCAGTGTACGAGTTGTCACAGCGAAACCACTCACCAATTAACAATATACGAGTTGTCAGAGCATTTCCATCATAGCTCTCTAGATTTGTATCTAATATCTCTTATGCCGGTGCTAGGGGTCATGTGGTCATATCATCCAAGTTAGCACATGAACAGGTACAATAAACGCGTTATTGTTATGTGCTTTAGAATAGGTTAATCGGAAGTCTATACTGTGAAGTCATGTGACTGTCAGTATGTCGGCACAACTTCCCACTTCCCTTATATATGTTGTAATTTTTACCTGTATATGGCGAGATTCTGCTGGTGAACGTTTCATCCCCGAGGCCCGCCCCCTGTACAGACCTTTTGGTCTTTGATATATGTTGGCATTTTTGAGAAGTTGATGCTAGGTCGACATCGGGCCTTACAGACTAGTCTTTTGTATTAAATGCCGTCATTTTCATCTGACGACGATACAGCTCACCAATCCACAGTGTACGAGTCGTCCCAACGAAACAACTCACCAATTACCAATATACGAGTTGTCAGAGCATTTCCATCATAGCTCTCTAGTTTTGTATCTAATACCGCTTATGCCGGTGCTAGGGGCCATGTGGTCATATCACCCAAGTTGCCGCATGAACAGGTACAATGAAAGCGTACCACAGATACATCACGAATCGTTAGATTATTGGTATGTGCTTTAGAATAGGTTAACAGGAAGACTATACTGTGAAGTCATGTTACTCTGTCAGTATGTCGTCACCTCTTCCCACTTCTCTTATATGTGTTGTAATTAACGCCCTATCTTTACGCCTTAACGCTCGTCTTAACGCCTTGACATCCATCTCAACGCCTTAGCACACTTTCTTAACGCTTTAACGTTGTTTAATGATGCGTTCGAACAAATGTTTCTTTTGTGCTGTGTGGGGGTGGTGGTGGTGGTGGTGGTCGTGGTGTGTGGTGGTGGTTGTGGTGGTAATAGTGGTGTGTGGTGATGGTGTTGGTGGTGGTAGTGTGTGGTGGTGGTAGAACTGGTGTGTGGTGGTGTGTGGTGGTGGTGTTGGTGGTGTGGTGGTGATAGTGTGTGGTGGTGTTGGTGGTGGTGGTGGTAGAGCATGGTGGTGGTAGAGCTGGTGTGTGGTGGTGTTGGGGGTGGTGTCTGTAAATATAGGAATGAACATGTGTCCCTCATCAGTCCATATGTATTGATCGACTGATGAACATGTCGTGTACGTTCTGTCAGAGAACCTTCTCTCGTCGCGATAGTATGCTCAGGCACATTCAACGCAAACACAACCAAGAGACCGCTATAGGTCAAACAAGAGCAGTAGAGCATCCCTATACGATGACGATGAGCGGCCCTACGGCATGTGGAAAGACGTCCTGGGTGATGAAGTTCTTAGAGGAAGGTGTGGCAACCCCAGCTCCGACACGTGTTGTTTGGTGTTATAGCCAATGGCAGCCCGCCTACGAACCTACCAGGTTACAGAATGTGAGCTTCGTCCCAGGCATCCTCACGACATAAACGAACCGTATTACTTTGACCCCGAGCAGACCAACGTAGTAGTGCTAGATGATCTGATGAGTGCGGCCAAGGACAATTCACACGTCGCCGACTTGTTTACTAAAAGATCCCATCATCGGAATCTGTCCGTCATCTATTTGACCCAGAATCTCTTTCCTCAAGGGAAGGCGTTCAGAGATATTGCCTTGAACTGCCAATACTTTGTGTTGTTCTCCAATCCCATTGACAGAGCACAAATCCGTGTGTTTGGTAGTCGAATTCATCCTCAGAACATCGACCATTTCATGCAGGCGTTTCAGGGGGCGACAGGTCGTCCGTACGGCTACCTGTTCGTAGATTTAAAAGCCCATACCCCCGCAGATGGCCGGCTGACGACCCACCTGTTACCCGGCCAGGGATCACCGCAACGTCGTATACCCCTACACCATCCGCAGAGTCCACACCTGGCAACACCCGTCCAGCAGGCAGCAACCCACCCCATACAGCCGGTCCGCTTCATACCATCAGCCCCGAAATATCACCCAACCGCGAAGAACCAACCCGAACCCGTACAAGGGAATGAACATAATGTGAACTCGAGGCTATGGAAGGATTTGTTCAAAGAAAGTATGGACGCCGAGATGGGCGAGACGTTGAGGGCCACAGAAAACAAGTTTCAATGCAAAGGCTATTCGAAGAAGGAAGCCGCAATTTTAGCCCATAACAGATTGGCACCCAGACTACGACGGGCTTTACGTCAGCAGTATGTCGATCTCGTGCGTTAAGGCGTACAGATAGGGCATTAAGGCGTAACAGTGGCCGTTGGCGGGCGTTACTGTCTATGAAAGGAAGTGTAGTCCCAAAACACGGGCAGTCGACGTTCAACCGTCAACATGGCTTATACTTGTTCTGGGTGTGAACGCACGTTCACCAGACATTACGATATGATGCGACACCAGAAAAATATACATGGGATTGAAGACTCCGAGGAGTCCGTTGAGGCGGATGCTGATACAGACACTGCTGAGAGTCCACCGACTGATACCGAAACCGAGATTGCTGACAGTCTCTCTACTGATTCGGAGAGTTTGACCTCAGATAGTCAGCCTACAACCCAGGAAAGTGAGGCAGAACCTACCTTCTGGGATCGTATTGTGACAGCAGATATCAATACTCACGGCGCAGCGATCGAGGACGCCGGACAACAGGCGTACACCCAAATGCGCCCCTGCATCAGGAAAACAGCCATGGCGATCTATGAACAGTATACCTTACTATCGCTTGAAATGAAAGGCAACCCCACGCACAGGTCCATCATGAAGACCAAGCGTCACTTGGAAGAGGATATGGGGCTACCACACACCGAGGCCCTGGAAAATGTGATCAGACTGTGCAAACAACTGTTTCAGGACATGCTGCCGGAACAATATCGTGGACTGCCCGACGACGATTAGAACAAACGGATGAGAGCGAACATGGCCGAAGATGGGACTTTCTTAAGGACGGTTTCTGATTGGACAAGAGCAGCCGAGAATACATCTAACGGGCCAGAACGAATATGACAGATACAGCGCCAAATGGCAGCCTCTGATTGGACAAGAGTCTTCTTGAATTGTAAACATACCCAACGCGGCTCCCCCAGCGTGGGTATGATGTAACATTGGAGAGAATAAACTATATGAAAACTGGTTGTTATTGTTGTTGCTGTTCTCTCATCTGTCATCCTTGTTGTTGTTGTTGTTGTTGTTGTTTTTCTCTCATCTGTCTATATTATGGCGTCATGGCATTATGCTAGGGCGTTAAGGCGTAACGACGGACGTTGACGGGCGTCACTGCATTTCCAATGAATTAGTGACAATTCCATGAAAATCAGAGCTTTTGGGCTAATTCACCAGGGCGTTGAAGCGTTGAGCTTGGCGTTGGCGGTCATTGCTACAAGATGCCACTTCACACGACGCATTCAGACCAAGTATGGTCCATTTCCCAAAACACCTTCCTTCACACCCCCAAAATGCCCACTTTGGCTACTACTCCTACTGATGACGTTACCGATGACGTCACAGATGACGTGAACATCCCTGAAATCGTGGTCTGCACCCCGAAGGCTACAAGATGACACCCCACACGACGCATTCGGACCAATAGTGGTCCATCTCTACACAAAATACCTTCCTCACTTCCCCAAAATGCCCACTTTCGCTACTACTCGTACTGATGACGTCACCGATGACGTCACAGATGATGTGGACAGCCCTCAAATCGGGGTTTACACCCCGAGAGCTACAAAATGAGACCTTCCTCGACACATTCGGACCAATAGTGGTCCATCTCTACACCAAATATCTTCCTTCGCTGCCCCAAGATGCCCACTTTCGCTACTACTCGTAATGATGACGTCAACGATGACGTCACAGATGCTGTGGACAGTCCCCAACAAAATGACACCTCCCTCGACACATTCGGACCAGTAGTGGTATCTCTACCCCAAACACACCTCCATGCACCCCCAAAATGACAACTTTACTTACTACACCCAACTGCGCATGCGCAGATTGACACGACTTGCAATAAAGAAACACACCATTCTGAAGCTACCACACACAAGCTTCACTTGGACATCTCCCATGACCGATAGTGGTCCATCTCTACTCCCCCCCCCTCCACATACCTCGCAAAATGCCTGCTTTCTATACTACGGCCAGACTGCTCATGCGCAGAAAACGGTCCAGTCGGATGATTCCTCGTATACATTAACATTGGAAGTCACTTGGTTGACATGGGACTACTTTCTGTTCGCGGAAGTGATCGCATGACCGCCAGACTGCATCACCGCAGATGAATTCGAGGTCAAAAGTCATATGCACTTGACCTCCACGTGACCGCCCCGTGACCTCCACAAAATGCGCATTGCGCAAAAGGTGAATAGTGCTCTTTGTATACTACTGACGAACTCACTCGACGTCACTAGCCAGTGCCGGCGCGAAAGAATAGGGGTTATGAAAAGTGTCTATTGGTATGTTATTTTTCTGTCATCAGTCTGCGAGGGCCTTAGGCTTTGAGATAATATTCTCCCACTTAAAATGATACCGGTATCGAAAATTATGGATAGATTTCCGAGTCAAATTGAACGATATGGATGTGGAGATTATGGCACGAGAGTGATTTCAGAGTCGTACTCCCTGTCATTTGTCGGTCATCTTCACAAGTCCAGGTAAATCCGAAATCCTCGCAGAGGGTTTACCTGGACATTTTTGGTGATTCGAATGAGTTCTTGAGTCGATGGCTCTATTATACAATCTCGTACATTTCATCCCCCGCGCTTGTTTTGAATTAGCATGTCGGTATCCCCAGCCTGCGGTTTTTTCTTTGACTTCCGATGTCGATTTCCGCTTGACATCAAAGCAGTTTGACCCGCGATGAAATTGAAACCTGTCACATCTCATACCTCCCAGCGGATTGGCCTAATCAACTAGCTTAGCGCGTTCACTGATTGGGTTTATTATTCAGGGGAAACCCCTTGCTCTATTTATATCCAGAACTCGTATGGGTAACTAACCAAGCCAGTGTATCGATCCCAACAGATCGATCGATACACTGGCTTGTGAGGATGCTTGTCGGTGTGACCCTGCATGAAGGCCGGAGATATATAGGTTACGCTTTTGATAATGACAGAATTCGTTCCATGCAAGCGTTAATGAGAGTTTGTCCTGAAGATTCGTCAAGTTCGACATTGGTAGGGTGGTCTATCTTGTAGTTTACCAATATTAATACCTTCTTGTCATAGAACATCTGTCATAGATGTGAAATGTTTATGTACACTTGCTATTTTTTCTTCGCGTCTCACCTTTATCTATAGGAAGGCTACAATAAGCGGCCAGGTTGGAGTAATAATCCAAACTATAAACTGCCTTTATAGTTTAACCCTTGCTAATCTGGATAAATGAGGGCCAAACAAAAGACCCCCGCTCCCCCCTGGGATTACTCCAACATGGTTGCTCTATGACACATATTGCAACCTTCTTATGACCAGAGTCTGGTCCGTCTTTCATAATTCAGCCGTCGTCCATTAAAGTCCATAATCCAAAGACCTATTTCATATAACATCATTAGCACAAATTAAAAAGGACAATCATAGTATACATAAACACAGGCTAGTTTCCTGCAAGAGAGATTATAGTCACTGGAGAAATCGCGCGATTCGAACTCCTGCTCATTTTTGTTTAAGTGTTAAGATATATGTGTGACGATCGATGTCCAAGTCAAGCCCGATCGCTTCGTACGACTGAATGGTACAAAATGAACGGCTATGCGATCAATTTCAATGAATTCACGTGGTATATTTACTCCTGAACTTTACAAAGAAAACTAGTGGCGGACGTTCTTTATACTCTATCGGATAGCTACCGGTATTTCTATATTAATATTTGAGGATTATACCATCGTTACTGAATGCATGGTAGTATACATAAGTAGCGTGTTTTCGCGCTAAGTGTATACTATACTTGAGCCACAAAAACTACGCAATATCTGCATCATTTCTCGACAAAACAGAGGATAAACATATACTTCTGTGTTGGACTATCGCCAGGGGGAAAATATGACACGATTTCATTGCAACAAGTATATATATTGATGCAAGTAGGACACATCGGCTTGTTAGGACCCCAGATGTCGGGAATATATATGCAACTCACGTCTCGCTGTGTGGGATATAGAAAAAAGTCCTATATATGAAAAGTACTTTACCGTTTTTTTTTTCTGCATGTATTACTTATCTTTTGTGGCATTTTGTTGTTTTTCTAATCATGGCAACAATTTACATGTTTTGCCCATATATCTATACGATCCTTTATCGAGTTGTTCATGTTGCCGAGGTGGACATTTATTTATTTCACTAAGCGTTTGTTAAATAACTGATATTGGTATTACCGACTCAGGTAAATTAGTATTTCCAACTCATTGGTTTTATTGATCAAAGTAAGTAGTAGGGTCTACCATTTTAAAGCCATATTTAGTAGTATATAAAGCCCATTTAAGAGCATTTGACCCTTTTTTCCAGGTTAAAGTACAGGAAGCGGCCATTTACGGCCTTTGACCTCTGAGGCCGTGTAGAGGTCAAGGCCGCTATAGTTCCAACAGGTGGCGCTCCCATTCGCGACTGCTCGGCTTATTCCGTGAAGTCATAATACCTCGCGTATTAATGGTGGAAGGATTTTACAGCTCTCAGCTGTAAACCGTGATCCGCCGCACGTGAGGCACATCACATGCTGTAGGATGTGTTTCCCCTCACATAGTCCTCGTTTGTATTTCTCTCTTATCGGGAGATAAAATATATATCCAAATGAAATGGACATTCCCTTGATTCTACTTGGGAAGAATCTCTTCTAATTTGAGGTATTTCTCTCGGGGTTTTTTCTTGAGCTAATCTCCATCAGTGTCCATGGTAACGGAAGTCATACAGCTGGCATGCGCCCTTCGGAGTTTCCGCGTGATATTATTCTTTCAATATGGATGCCAATATGGATTCCTACCAGTGCGGATCGAGGTTCTAATGTCCTACATTGTCCGAGATTGTGTCGAGTGGTGGCGCCCCCTCTTTCACCTCGAATTCCTCCGCGGTCTGGTGGTGATGCGGTCGCGGGAAAAAGCTTCCGGGGAGAAAAAGTGAGGTATCAAAGTGAAGCATTCGTGAAGGGGCATCCAGTCATGGGTGGGTGCATGTAAAATTAGGATTTTTTCCCGAAACTATAAAAAGCGGAACACGGACTTTACACCTAAAATAGGGGAAAACCCCTATCAACCCTAGTCAAAAGGGCTAATATCGGTCCCCGGGCTTATTGGGACCTGCCTATCAAGTCAATGGGGTGGGTGCATGTAAAATTAGGATTTTTTCCCGAAACTATAAAAAGCGGAATACGGACTTTACCCCTAAAATAAGGGAAAACACCTATCAACCCTAGCCAAAAGGGCTAATATCGGGCCCCGGGCTTATTGGCACCTACCTATCAAGTCAATGGGGTGGGTGCATGTGAAATTAGGATTTCCCCCCGAAAATATAAAAAGGCGGAACACGGACTTTACCCCTAAAATAGGGGAAAATCCCTATCAACCCTAGCCAAAAGGGCTAATATCGGTCCCCGGGCTTATCGGAGCCTGCCTATCAAGTCAATGGGGTGGGTACATGTAAAATTAGGATTTTTCCCCGAAAATATAAAAAGCGGAACACGGACTTCACCCCTAAAATAGGGGAAAACTCCTATCAACTCTAGCCAAAAGGGCTAATATCGGTCCCCGGGATTATTGGGACCTGCCTATCAAGTCAATGGGGTGGGTGCATGTAAAATTAGGATTTTTTCCCGAAACTATAAAAAGCGGAATACGGACTTTACCCCTAAAATAGGGGAAAACACCTATCAACTCTAGCCAAAAGGGCTAATATCGGTTCCCGGGCTTATTGGGGCCTGCCTATCCAGTCAATGGGGTGAGTACATGTAAAATTAGGATTTTCCCCCGAAAATATAAAAAGCGGAACACGGACTTCACCCCTAAAATAGGGGAAAACTCCTATCAACTCTAGCCAAAAGGGCTAATATCGGTCCCCGGTCTTATTGGGACCTGAGTAGTAGGTAGCAACCCGATCGGCGCTAATTTCACCCGGATGTAGAGGTCATTTGGGGAGGATTTGAGGAGGAGAGGGCAAGTGCACTATAGTTCCGGCAGAATGGCCAAAAAGCTACCTCCAACACAGGAGAGTTCCAATTGTTGCAGGCAATGTATTCCTCCGCGGTGATGCGGTCCTGGCGGTGATGCGGTCGCGGAAAAAAGCTTCCGCGGAGAAAAAGTAGTCCCTAGATAAAATGGTCCGATGGGGTCGAGTGATGTATCAAAGTGAAGCATTCGTGAAGGGGCATCTGATGGGCTGGGTGTGGGGTTGAAATATCGGCATTCTGCGCATGCGCGGTGGCCCAAGGGTATGAAAATAGCCGTTTTGAAATCTAGGGGAGTCCCTAATGGTCCAATGGGGTCGAGTGAGGTATCAAAGTGAAGCATTCGTGAAGGGGCATCTCATGGGCTGGGTGTGGGGTTGCAATATCGGCATTCTGCGCATGCGCGGTGGCCCAAGGGTATGAAAATAGCCGTTTTGGAGCTTGGGGGAGTCCCTAATGGTCCAATGGGGTCGAGTGAGGTATCAAAGTCCTGTATCCATGTTAGGTGGAGAAGTCACACAGCACGTTGCGCGCCTTGTCCACTTGAATGATGTTGTCAAACTCGGCGTAGCAGATCACATTGACGGTGCTCCGGAGGGCTCGTTGAAAGTGGATTTCCAACCGTAAATTGCCTTGCTTGGCGAGGGCCAGCTGATGGTCGTTCTCTAAGGTAGGGGTCAAATCGAAACAGAACAACGTATATCCGTTCCCGTAGTCCTCCCGACTGATGAAATTCCCTTCGTTCTGGTTGATTTGACCGCTGGCTGTAAACAGGCTCTGATAGGCTCGAATGAAATTCGCGCGCCCAAAGTTCGGGGTTAAGGCCGTGGCTGGCACCTGTTGTCCATCCACATGCAGGGCCACAAAATTGATGCCGAAATGTTTAAAGTCAAACGGATTCTCTGGGTAGGCTCCACTGAAACTGGTATTTTCCACACAGGCCAGGATCAATCGCTTGGGTAGTTCCCCCAGGAACAGGTTGTCTTTGTTGGCGCTCATATTTCCAGCAGACACAGAGAACACTTTGGTTTGTACACGTTGGATAGGGTACTGGGCTGGTTTTGTTTCCAAGGCTTTCATGTGTCCCAATTGAACGGCTGGATTCGGTTTCACTTTTCGCACATACAGGACTGCGTCTTCGATGACAATCTTATAGTCAGCTGCATGCGCCTCTACGTTAGTGGCCATCAAGGCGAAGGTCGGAGGCGCTCGTATCAGTCGGATTTTGATGGGGATCTTGTTCAAGAGGTATCGGTCTTGCATGAACATGTCTGCGTGCAGTCGACCTATGAGATCCACCGCGACGCCGTTCGCGGTCAAAGCCTTCCGTTTGCTATATCCCGTATTGTCGTTCTCTGCGCCCATGTGCTCGGCTTTGTCCTGGTAGAATAAAGCGGCTGTCAGTTGAGATTTTTTAGCCTCTCGCCCATGCGACAACAGCGTCTCGATGTAGGCTCGATAGGGGTACGTGTTGGTCGAGTCACTGATAGAGTTTGTCGCTGAGAAATATATCCACCTGTTGAAACATCGAGTGCAGCCAGAGATTCGTCGGGCCCACCGTTGCTTGGTCGGCGATTCTGGTGCCATCTCCATTGACGATCTTGGCTTTCACATACAAGTATGTATGGGCTAAATCCACATAGGTCGTATCCGCATTACTGATGTGAACTCGATGGGCCCTGTTGCGTTGATGCTGGACAGCGGGAGATGCTCCACCCATAATCCTTGTTCGGCACTGGTCTGTGTGGGCGGGACGGTCCACAAATCAAATTCACTGTTGGTGGAGGGGCAGGACTCGGCGTGGATCAAGGACATGTTTTAAGAAAAGATATCCGGGTCTTCGATGTGCGTCGTCGCTGGGTCGGTCGTCGACTGGTGCGTGGTCTCGGTGGGGCAGCTCTTTTATTCCCTACGGTGCGTTGTGCTTTGGCCACCAAGACGCCTCCCGCTTCTTTGGCCCGCCGTTTCAAGGCTTCTTTGGGTGCCGTACCCCCCAAGACATCACCGGCCACTTGCAGTCCACTGCGTACCGCTTGTTTGCCGATTGCTTTCACCCCACGCGTCACCAAGGGCAGGAACGTTTTGACGATGCTCCCGAGTATGTTCCCCAGTCCATGTCCACGTTGCATGCGTGCACTACTAAACACCGGAAAGCCACCCCCGGCCTGTTGGGCATAATAGTCCATATAGCTGCGTGCATCGCACTCGTAAGGCACCTTCATTATACAAAGTGGGGAGCACGTGCTTGTCGAAAATGAAGTGTCAGCACCACTTTCCCGCGTTCGAATGCCACCGGTCGTCCCGTGTCATCTCTTATATCCACCGTGATGTGTTGATGTGGGTTTGTCGTACGGGCAGGTAGAGCATGTGGGTGAAACTGTGGGTGACTTGATCTCCATACAACTTTTTAATGGGCACCACCCGTAACAGAGGTGTGTTGATATCGCCCACGATGTGGTTGTCCACCACGTCCGAGTAGACGTAGAGTCCGTACATACACGACTTCATATCCATCGGGATCTCGCCTTGGAGGGCGGTGGGACCAGCGAACGTCCGTAGATCGAAGCCCAGCATTTGCTGTAGGATAGGACTCAGTACGACACTCGCGTTGGCGGTGACGATAAGCTCTGCCTTGTCGTTGTGTGCGTTGTAATCGAAGTTCACGTGATTCTTGAAGGGATAGGCTTTGATGGGTTTTGAAGTATTTGTGACCTCCCGTAGAGCCTTATAATGCAACAGTCTTGACAGCCCACCCATGAACTCCTTGTGAGTATCGTATTGGCCTTCGGGGAGGGTGAGTCGGGTGTCTTTTCCTTCGTAGGTCACCTCGTACCACACTTTTTAAAGGTCTGAAAAGAAGGTGCCCGTTGTGGTGGTGGAGTTTTGGGGGGTGACTCCGGTTCCCAGTCGGATTCCCAAGAAGGTAATGGGCCACTCGGCGATTGCTGGGTTCGCTGCATAAAGGCCCAGCGGTGGGGGTTCCCCACCAATTCCTGTGGTACATGCATGTCTTTCAAGCCTTGAGCGAAGACCTCCCATCCTCGAGGATCCGTGTGCGACCTGCGTTTACGCATCAGGTCATTCACTAAATCCGTCATGTGGGTCCCGAAACCACCTGATTCTGTACCAGGAGTTCGCCTTTATCATTCCAAGTCATGTTAGGATTCTGTTTCATCCGTTGTAATACCAGGCCAGCTTGTTTCTTGAACGATGCAGGTACACTCTTCAGCACTTCGTCTTCCACCCACTGTGGGGCTGTGGGTGGTACCCCTGGTAATGGCGGCTGTTGGAGCGGTGCTGAGGTCGGCGGTGTGTCACGTGGTGGTGGTGGTGGTGGTGGGGTAGAGAGGGTTTTGTATTGGTCCATGAACGTCATGTACCGTTGAAGCGTCTCATTGTACCGTTGTACTTTCTCACTGTCGCTTAACCCCGGTCTCTGTAAGATCTGTTGCATCTCTCCATCGAGGGTGTTTATGGTCTTCACCGTAGGTGGGACAGGGTAGGGCGATTGGAGGTTTTGAAGGAACCGTGGTTCGACGAGGACCATTTTTTTCGTGTGGTTCATTGTCGGCCGAAGAGTCCACCCAATACTGGACCCAACACGGAAGCGGCCAACGGTGCTAAGATGGCCCCGAGAAAGCCGCCTTTCTGTAACACCTTTTTCTTTTGTGTTTGAGGGACCCGCTTGTGGACTAGGGTTCGGAGACCTGTCTTATGCTTGGCCAACTTGGTCTTCTGAGCCGGAGTCAGTGGTACGTTGCCTTTTAACAGGTTGTACCCGATCTCGCACAGACAGCGTACAAGGTCAGGGTCCGCACCGCGTACAATGGTTCGGACCAACTCGGGTGGGGCCGTCTTCAATACACGGAGCGTCGGGGCGTGCTTCCGTACTCGCGCAGACATCATGTACAACTAATGCCAGAACCCACAACTCTGCCCTTTTTATCCACCTCAGAGAACAGAGACAAAGTCAACCATGCTGTGGTATTCATTCTTTTTATTATCTCCATCATCAAACACACACACTCCAGCTGGGGGCGCCACTGTGGGTGTGTTTACATTATTTTTGCAAGTACACGTGGTGGGCCTCTCCGGGAAAGATGCCGGTCCGTAGTCGAAGGTGGTCGGGGGTGGCTTGCTTGAGGTCGAAGAGCATATACCCGTGCTGAGGGGTTGTGGCATCTTTAAAGGCTTCCAACGCAAACGGTGTGCGGCCGGGATACATCTGTCTCGCCAGGTGCAGCAGTTGAGTGGTATCTCTCGGGTTTTTGAAGACCACCAGGTAGTGGGCATTTAAGCTGATGTTCCGATGTTCTTTGTTTTTACTGAACAGATTCTGCACAATGTAGATGATGCTGAGCCGTCGATGGTGGCTGCCTTTGGTAAAGAGTTGGGTGACCCGCGCATCCGTCTCCGCCATGAGATCATCCAGAACCACCAAGGTGTCGGGTTCCAAATCGGCCAGGTTGGGTAGGCCTTCCACGAACGTGATGTGGGGCATTGCTGCATACGCTGCCTGCCATTCTCCGTAACACCACACGACTCGGGCAATGGGTGGGGTGATCATGCTGTCGGCGTGTTGAAGGAGCTTCCGGACGAAGTGCGTTTTGCCGGAGCCCGTCGGTCCTGCGATGAGACACGTGAAGGGATGCTGCCACCGAGGGTCCATGGTTCGAGGTGTATCCGTTGTCGTGGTAACCCGCTCTTGTAAATTTCGTACGAGTGAACTGGAGTGGTGGGTACAACGTCGGTCGTCGTTGTCTGTTCACTGCGAGTGATGATGGGGGTGGGTACAACGTCGGTCGTCGTTGTCTGTTCACTGCGAGTGATGATGGGGGTGGGTACAACGTCGGTCGTCGTTGTCTGTTCACTGTGAGGGATGAAAGCCGGTGGGTTTTCAGACGTACTGGGTGTACTTGGTGTAGATGTTGAGCTTGGTGTGGAGCTCGACGTGGCTTGTACACGGGGTGTGGTGGTGACTGGGCTCGATACGGGGTTGACTGGTGCTATCTGTAGACTGGTTTCACTGATGGCTGGTGTTCTCAGTTGGTTAAGTAGCGTGCTGACATAGGCTACGTCGTAAAACACACCTCCGTACAACACACTCAGCAGGGTTAGCAGTATCACCACAAAGCCCACTTGCGCTTTGCGCGTTTTGGGAGACGCTGTGTTCAGAGGCAGCTGCTGTTTGTCCATAGCACCGTGGTCGACGTGGAATGAAGGATGACGGTAGTGGTGTCTGGCTTTATAGTCGTTTCACCTGGTTGGCAGCGACCCACGAATTGAAGGAACTGGGCCAGCCTTGCCATTTGACGAAATGAAACAGTTTGCCACGTCGACGTTCCGTTTTCAAAATCTGCTCCACCGTGTAGTAGTCTTGCTGTGTTTTTACGACAGGCTGTAATTCCATCTCGTAAAACGTCCCCAGCAACGGTTCTCCTTGAAGATCTTCCAGTTCATAGACTCGCTGCTGTTGGGGTAGGCGCCGTTTAATCAGGAAGTGCTCATCGCTCCAGTTGGGCAAGTAACTTTTCTCAAATTGACCTTTGACTTTACTGATCCGTACAGGGTCCCCGACCTTGTACACCGCCTTCGGCGTTCGCTGCGATGGCCTGGGGTACAAGACACGCCGGACTTGGGCTTCATTGGGGCAGTGAAGGAAGGTATTTGGGGTAGAGAGGGACCATCTTTGGTCCGAATGTGTCTAGGGAAGTGTCATGTTGTAGCTCTCGGGGTGTACATCCCGATTTGAGGGAAGTCCGCGTCACCTGTGACGTCATCGGTGACGTCATCAGTACGAGTAGTAGCGAAAGTGGGCATTTTAGGGCAGTACAGGAAGGTATTTGGGGTAGAGAGGGACCATCTTTGGTCCGAATGTGTCTAGGGAAGTATCATGTTGTAGCTCTCGGGGTGTACATCCCGATTTGAGGGATGTCCGCGTCATCTGTGACGTCATCGGTGACGTCATCAGTACGAGTAGTAGCGAAAGTGGGCATTTTGGGGCAGTGAAGGAAGGTATTTGGAGTAGAGATGGACCATACTTGGTCCGAATGCGTCGTGGGAGGTGTCATGTTGTAGCTCTCGGGGTGTACACCCCGATTTGAGGCATGTCCGCAGTATCTGTGACGTCATTGGTGACGTCATCAGTACGAGTAGTAGCGAAAGCGGGTATTTTGGGGCAGTGAAGGAAGGTATTTGGTGTAGAGATGGACCATCCTTGGTCCGAATGCGTCGTGTGAGGTGTCATCTTGTAGCAACGCCCGCCAACACCAAGCTCAATGATTCAACGCCCTGGTGAAATAGCTCAGAAGCTCTGATTTTCTAGATATTCCATGGAATTGTCACTCATTCTTCGAAATGCAGTGACGTCCGTCGTTACGCCTTAACAGACCGGAGAGAGTACAACAACAACAAGAAGAAGTTTTTTCATATAGTTTATTCTCCCCAATGTTACATCATACCCACGCTGGGGAAGCCGCGTTGGGTATATTTACAATTCAAGAAGACTCTTGTCCAATCAGAGGCCACCATTTGCATTGTCATATTCGTTCCTGTCCGTTAGATGTATTCTTGTCCAATCAGAAGTCTCCATTTCAGAAAGTTCCATCTTCGGTCATGTTCGCTCTGAACCGTTTATTCTAATCATCGTCGGGCAGGCCAGGATATCGTTGAGGCAACATATCCTCAGATAGTTGTTTGTGCATTCTGAGTATCTATCAGTGCATGGGTGAATACATTCACCCGATGGGAAGATTCCGTAATTTGGTCACGAAGAACGTAACATTGGTCACCCTCTCTACGACCCACTTGGTGTTGGGGCGCTGTTCATAGGCCCATTGCAAGACATCCAATTGGTCCACTTGGTCCAGCACGGGCTTTAGCGATGTCCGGTTAATGATGGTAAACGCTTGGTCAAATACCCGGATGTTACTGCTCGGGTAAAAGTATCGGACTTGATCTGTCTCCTTATGCTGCAGTACATAACCGAACGCCAGATTTAATTTGAAGGACGTAGCTTGGTCATTGAAGATGGCTTCCACGTAGTTGCGTAGACGGGTGAGGCCAGTCGGCCGGAAATTGTAGATATCTTGAATAGGGCGATGACGGTGGAAACAGTGCCGTATCATGGGCCAATGGCGCCGATAGATGTCACTCACTGGATGGGCGTCCTGTAAGAGATCGCTGGGAACATCCACCGCATCTTCCAGAAAATGTTCGTTGTTGTCAGGCGTATGACTGGGAACAGTAATGCTAGGGCCGGCTGGATATCTAGGCTCTTCTGAACTGTGGGTATAGGCGGGCTCTCCGTGATCGCATCACCAGTGGCATTCGTCTCCCCGGGTTCATCTTCAGTGGGTCTGTCCCTCCTGGGTGCCTCTTTAGTGGAAAGTTGTCCCTCATGCCGTGGTGACGGACCATGAATCAAACGCTCATGCCGTCTTAACTGACTGGGTCGTTTGAAGAGTTGACCACATTCTTCGCATGGACGCTTGGGTGGCCCATGAATTGAACGTTCATGGCGCTGTAAATGATCCGGGCGCTGAAACGATAGTGTACATATCGTATAGCTATACCGGGCGGTTCCGGCGTGCTTGGTAGCCTCATGGCGGCGCAAGTCGTGCAGACGAGTGAATGATTTCGAGCACGTAGTACAAGTGAACATCTTGGTGGTTGACAGAGTGTCTGATGAAACGGCCAGGCCGCTTCCCTTTTATAGCAAGCTAGCTGGTGATCTATTTTTAGCACAATCAGTTCAACTTGGACATTCCGTGTCTTTTCGGTGACGTCCGTGACTATTCGGGCACCTCCGTGTCTCTTCGGTAACCTCCGTGTCTTTTCGGCAACCTCCGTGTCTCTTCGGTCACCTCCGTGTCTTTTCGGTGACGTCCGTGACTCTTCGGGCACCTCCGTGTCTCTTCGGTAACCTCCGTGACATCTTCGGTCACCTAGGTGTCTCTTCGGTGACCTCCGTGACATCTTCGATAACCTCCGTGTCTCTTCGGGCACCTCCGTGACATCTTCGGTCACCTCCGTGTCTCTTCGGTCACCTCCGTAACTATCCGGCTGTTCAGGTGTAAACCCCGATGTACCCGTATGGAACACACAGCTAAAGGACCCGGATAGAAGTACCCGGATGTAGGCGCGGACGTCATTGACAAGAGCCCGGATGTACAAGAACCCGGATGTACCCGGATGTAAAAGTCCCCGGATGTAAAAGTGCCCGGATGTTTACGAATGTTCCACCATTCCGGACTTCTATCAGGTCCATGTCCAGAAGCTCTCATGTCCTGCATGTGAATAGTCATATTGTGTGTGTATGCATGTGTGTATGCGTCTGTGTGTGTGTGTGTGTGTGTATGCGCCTGTGTGTATGCGTGTGTGTCTGTGTGTATGCATGTGTGCATGCGTCTGTGTGTGCGTGTGTGTGTGTGTGTGTATGCATGGGTGTGTGCGTGTGTGTGTATGCGTGCGTGCGTCTATGCAAGTGTGTGTATGCGTCTGTGTTTGTGTGTGTATGTATGTATGCATGTGTGTATGTGTACATTGCGTCTGTGTGTATGCGTCTGTGTGTATGCGTGTGTGTGTATGTGTCTGTGTATGTGTGTGTGTGTGCGTGTGTGTATGCGTGTGTGTGTCTGTGTATGCATGTGTGCATGCGTCTGTGTGTGCGTGTGTGTGTGTGTGCGTGTGTATCTGTGTGTGTACGTATGCGTGCATGTGCGTATGCGTGTATGTGTGTATGCGTCTGTGTGTATGCGTCTGTGTGCGTGTGTGTGTGTACACGTGTCTGTGTGCGTGTGTGCGTGTGCTTGTGTGTGTAGGCGCGTGTGTGTGTGTGTGTGTGTGTGCGTGCATGTGCGTGTGTATGTGTATGTGTATGTATGCCTCTGTGTGTGTGTATGTGTGTGCTTGCGAGTGTGTTTACGCGTGTGTGTGTATGCGTGTGTGTGTGCGTGTGTGTGCGTGTGTGCGCGTGTCTATGAGTCTGTGTGTATGTGTGCATTGCGTCTGTGTGTATGTGTGTATGCGTATATGCGTCTGTGTGTATGCGTGTGTGTGTATGCAACCTCCACCACCACCACCAGCACCACTACCACCACCACACACCACCACACACCACCACTACCACCACCACCACCGGGCGTTGACGCCCGTCAACGCCACCGCCACCACCACACACCACCACACACCACCACACCACCACACCACCACCACGACCACCACCACTGGGCACACATACCTGGTGCACTCTGTACCCTATAGCCCGTAGGGCATAGGGTACACCAGGGTGTGGGTGCGATCGGAGCTCTTGGAGCTCAAAGCGTGTGGAGCTCAGAGCTCGGAAGTGACATTTGCATATGACCTCTGTGAGGTCACTTCCGCTTCCGTTCACGTGACCCGAACTGACCTTTGACCCCTGCCACCACCAACACCACCACCACACACTACCACCACACACACACGCCACCACCACCATCACATTCCACCACCACCACCACCACCGCCACCACCGGGCGTTGACGGGCGTCAACGCCCGGTGGTGGTGGTGGGAGCTCCTGTGTGGCAGAGTTCCTGGATCGGATCCGAATGGGTCGTGGAAGGTGTCAAAGTGAAGCTTGTGTGGGTTAGAGTCAGAATGGTGTGTTTTTAAGTGCAAGTCGCGTCAATCTGCGCATGCGCAGTTGGTTGTAGTAAGTAAAGTGGCCATTTTGGGGCAGTACAGGAAGGTATTTGGGGTCGAGATGGACCATCCTTGGTCCGAATGCGTCCTGGAAGGTGTCATCTTGTAGCTCTCGGGGTGTAGACTCCGATTTGAGGGCTGCCCACGTCACCTGTGACGTCATCGGTGACGTCATCAGTACGAGTAGTAGCGAAAGTGGGCATTTTGGGGCAGTGAAGGAAGGTATTTGGGGTAGAGAGGGACCATCTTTGGTCCGAATGTGTCTAGGGAAGTGTCATGTTGTAGCTCTCGGGGTGTACATCCCGATTTGAGGGAAGTCCGCGTCACCTGTGACGTCATCGGTGACGTCATCAGTACGAGTAGTAGCGAAAGTGGGCATTTTAAGGCAGTACAGGAAGGTATTTGGGGTAGAGAGGGACCATATTTGGTCCGAATGTGTCTAGGGAAGTATCATGTTGTAGCTCTCGGGGTGTACATCCCGATTTGAGGGATGTCCGCGTCATCTGTGACGTCATCGGTGACGTCATCAGTACGAGTAGTAGCGAAAGTGGGAATTTTGGGGCAGTGAAGGAAGGTATTTGGAGTAGAGATGGACCATACTTGGTCCGAATGCGTCGTGGGAGGTGTCATGTTGTAGCTCTCGGGGTGTACACCCCGATTTGAGGCATGTCCGCAGCATCTGTGACGTCATTGGTGACGTCATCAGTACGAGTAGTAGCGAAAGCGGGTATTTTGGGGCAGTGAAGGAAGGTATTTGGTGTAGAGATGGACCATCCTTGGTCCGAATGCGTCGTGTGAGGTGTCATCTTGTAGCAACGCCCGCCAACACCAAGCTCAATGATTCAACGCCCTGGTGAAATAGCTCAGAAGCTCTGATTTTCTAGATATTCCATGGAATTGTCACTCATTCTTCGAAATGCAGTGACGTCCGTCGTTACGCCTTAACAGACCGGAGAGAGTACAACAACAACAACAAGAAGTTTTTTCATATAGTTTATTCTCCCCAATGTTACATCATACCCACGCTGGGGAAGCCGCGTTGGGTATATTTACAATTCAAGAAGACTCTTGTCCAATCAGAGGCCACCATTTGCATTTGTCATATTCGTTCCTGTCCGTTAGATGTATTCTTGTCCAATCAGAAGTCTCCATTTCAGAAAGTTCCATCTTCGGCCATGTTCGCTCTGAACCGTTTATTCTAATCATCGTCGGGCAGGCCAGGATATCGTTGAGGCAACATATCCTCAGATAGTTGTTTGTGCATTCTGAGTATCTATCAGTGCATGGGTGAATACATTCACCCGATGGGAAGATTCCGTAATTTGGTCACGAAGAACGTAACATTGGTCACCCTCTCTACGACCCACTTGGTGTTGGGGCGCTGTTCATAGGCCCATTGCAAGACATCCAATTGGTCCACTTGGTCCAGCACGGGCTTTAGCGATGTCCGGTTAATGATGGTAAACGCTTGGTCAAATACCCGGATGTTACTGCTCGGGTAAAAGTATCGGACTTGATCTGTCTCCTTATGCTGCAGTACATAACCGAACGCCAGATTTAATTTGAAGGACGTAGCTTGGTCATTGAAGATGGCTTCCACGTAGTTGCGTAGACGGGTAAGGCCAGTCAGCCGGAAATTGTAGATATCTTGAATAGGGCGATGACGGTGGAAACAGTGCCGTATCATGGGCCAATGGCGCCGATAGATGTCACTCACTGAATGGGCGTCCTGTAAGAGATCGCTGGGAACATCCACCGCATCTTCCAGAAAATGTTCGTTGTTGTCAGGCGTATGACTGGGAACAGTAATGCTAGGGACCGGCTGGATATCTAGGCTCTTCTGAAGTGTGGGTATAGGCGGGCTCTCCGTGATCGCATCACCAGTGACATTTGTCTCCCCGGGTTCATCTTCAGTGGGTCTGTCCCTCCTGGGTGCCTCTTTAGTGGAAAGTTGTCCCTCATGCCGTGGTGACGGACCATGAATCAAACGCTCATGCCGTTTTAACTGACTGGGTCGTTTGAAGAGTTGACCAAATTCTTCGCATGGACGCTTGGGTGGCCCATGAATTGAACGTTCATGGCACTGTAAATGATCTGGGCGCTGAAACGACAGTGTAGGCCTACATATCGTACAGCTATACCGGGCGGTTCCATCGTGTTTGGTAGCCTCATGGCGGCGCAAGTCGTGCCGGCGAGTGAATGATTTCGAGCACGTAGTACAAGTGAACATCTTGGTGGTTGACAGAGTGTCTGATGAAACGGCCAGGCCGCTTCCCTTTTATAGCAAGCTAGCTGGTGATCTATTTTTAGCACAATCAGTTCAACTTGAACATTCCGTGTCTTTTCGGTGACGTCCGTGACTATTCGGGCACCTCCGTGTCTCTTCGGTAACCTCCGTGTCTTTTCGGCAACCTCCGTGTCTCTTCGGTCACCTCCGTGTCTTTTCGGTGACGTCCATGACTCTTCGGGCACCTCCGTGATTCTTCGGGCACCTCCGTGTCTCTTCGGTAACCTCCGTGACATCTTTGGTCACCTCCGTGTCTCTTCGGTGACCTCCGTGACACCTTCGGTAACCTCCGTGTCTCTTCGGGCACCTCCGTGACATCTTCGGTCACCTCCGTGTCTCTTCGGTCACCTCCGTAACTATCCGGCTGTTCAGGTGTAAACCCCGATGTACCCGTATGGAACACGTAGCTAAAGGACCCGGATAGAAGTACCCGGATGTAGGCGCGGACGTCATTGACAAGAGCCCGGATGTACAAGAACCCGGATGTACCCGGATGTAAAAGTCCCCGCATGTAAAAGTGCCCGGATGTTTACGAATGTTCCACCATTCCGGACTTCTATCAGGTCCATGTCCAGAAGCTCTCATGTCCTGCATGTGAATAGTCATATTGTGTGTGTATGCATGTGTGTATGCGTCTGTGTGTGTGTGTGTGTGTGTGTGTATGTGCGTGTGCGTGTGTGTGTACGGGAATGTGTGTGTATGCGTGTGTGTATGCGTGTGTGTGCGTGCGTGTGTGCGGGTATGCAAGTGTGTGTATGCGTCTGTGTATGCGAGCGTGTGTGTGTATGCAAATGTGTGTATGCGTCTGTGTTTGTGTGTGTTTGTATGTATGTATGCATGTGTGTGTATGTGTACATTGCGTCTGTGTGTATGCGTCTGTGTGTATGCGTGTGTGTGTATGTGTCTGTGTATGTGCATGTGCGTGTGTGTATGCGTGTGTATGTTTGTGCATGCATGTGTGCATGCGTCTATGTGTACGTGTGTGTGCGTGTGTATTTGTGTGTGTACGTATGCGTGTATGTGTGTATGCGTCTGTGTGTATGCGTCTGTGTGCGTGTGTGTTTGTACACGTGTCTGTGTGCGTGTGTGTGTGTGCTTGTGTGTGTAGCCGTGTGTGTGTGTGCGTGCATGTGCGTGTGTATGTGTATGTATGCCTCTGCGTGTGTATATGTGTGTGCTTGCGAGTGTGTTTACGCGTGTGTGTGTATGCGTGTGTGTGTGCGTGTGTGCGCGTGTGTATGCGTCTGTGTGCATGTGTGCATTGCGTCTGTGTGTATGTGTGTATGCGTGTATGCGTCTGTGTGTATGCGTGTGTGTGTGAATGCAACCACCACAACCACCACCATCACCACTACCACCACCACACACCACCACTACCACCACCACCGCCGGGCGTTGACGCCCGTCAACGCCACCACCACCACCACCACCACCACCACCACCACCACGACCACCACTGTTTGGCACACATAATTGGTGCACTCTGTGCCTCTATAGACCGTAGGGCATAGAGGTACACCAGGGTGCGGGGCGCGATCGGAGCTCTTGGAGCTCAAGCGTGTGGAGCTCAGAGCTCGGAAGTGACATTTGCATATGACCTCTGTGAGGTCACTTCCGCTTCCGTTCACGTGACCCGAACTGACCTTTGACCCCTGCGCGCGCTAACAATACCGGAGAAAAATTGCGCGCAGGGGTCAAAGGTCAGTTCGGGTCACGTGAACGGAAGCGGAGGTGACCTCACAGAGGTCATATGCAAATGTCACTTCCGAGCTCTGAGCTCCACACGCTTGAGCTCCAAGAGCTCCGATCGCACCCACACCCTGGTGTATCCTATGCCCTACGGTCTATAGGGTACAGAGTGCACCAGGTATGTGTGCCCAGTGGTGGTGGTCGTGGTGATGGTGTGGTGGTGTGGTGGTGTGTGGTGGTGGTGGTGGTGGCGTTGACGGGCGTCAACGCCCGGTGGTGGTGGTGGTAGTGGTGGTGTGTGGTGGTGGTAGTGGTGATGGTGGTGGTGGTGGTGGTTGCATACACACACACGCATACACACAGACGCATACACGTGTGCTTGCGAGTGTGTTTACGCGTGTGTGTGTATGCGTGCATACACACATACACACAACCGCAATGCACACATACACACAGACTCATACACACGCACACACACACATATACACACACAGAGGCATACATACACATACACACGCACATGCACGCACACACACACACTCCTACACACACACACACACACACACACAGACGCACACACACATGCATACACACACAATATGACTATTCACATGCAGGACATGAGAGCTTCTGGACATGGACCTGATAGAAGTCCGGAATGGTGGAACATTCGTAAACATCCGGGCACTTTTACATCCGGGGACTTTTACATCCGGGTACATCCGGGTTCTTGCACATCCGGGCTCTTGTCAATGACGTCCGCGCCTACATCCGGGTACTTCTATCCGGGTCCTTTAGCTGTGTGTTCCATACGGGTACATCGGGGTTTACACCTGAACAGCCGGATAGTTACGGAGGTGACCGAAGAGACACGGAGGTGACCGAAGATGTCACGGAGGTGCCCGAAGAGACACGGAGGTTACCAAAGATGTCACGGAGGTCACTGAAGAGACACGGAGGTGACCGAAGATGTCACGGAGGTTACCGAAGAGACACGGAGGTGCCCGAAGAGTCACGGACGTCACCGAAAAGACACGGAGGTGACCGAAGAGACACGGAGGTTGCCGAAAAGACACGGAGGTTACCGAAGAGACACGGAGGTTACCGAAGAGACACGGAGGTGCCCGAATAGTCACGGACGTCACCGAAAAGACACGGAATGTCCAAGTTGAACTGATTGTGCTAAAAATAGATCACCAGCTAGCTTGCTATAAAAGGGAAGCGGCCTGGCCGTTTCAACAGACACTCTGTCAACCACCAAGATGTTCACTTGTACTATGTGCTCGAAATCATTCACCCGTCTGCACGACTTGCGCCGCCATGAGGCTACCAAGCACGCCGGAACCGCCCGGTATAGCTGTACGATATGTACACTGTCGTTTCAGCGCCCGGATCATTTACAGCGCCATGAACGTTCAATTCATGGGCCAGCCAAGCGTCCATGCGAAGAATGTGGCCAACCCTTCAAACGACCCAGTCAGTTAAGACGGCATGAGCGTTTGATTCATGGTCCGTCACCACGGCATGAGGGACAACTTTCCATTAAAGAGGCACCCAGGAGGGACAGACCCACTGAAGATGAACCCGGGGAGACGAATGCCACAGGTGATGCGATCACGGAGAGCGCCCCTATACCCACAGTTCAGAAGAGCCTAGATATCCAGCCGGTCCCTAGCATTACTGTTCCCAGTCATACGCCTGACAACAACGAACATTTTCTGGAAGATGCGGTGGATGTTCCCAGCGATCTCTTACAGGACGCCCATCCAGTGAGTGACATCTATCGGCGCCATTGGCCCATGATACGGCACTGTTTCCTCCGTCATCGCCCTATTCAAGATATCTACAATTTCCGGCTGACTGGCCTCACCCGTCTACGCAACTACGTGGAAGCCATCTTCAATGACCAAGCTACGTCCTTCAAATTGAATCTGGCGTTGGTTATGTGCTGCAGCATAAGGAGACAGACCAAGTCCGATACTTTTACCCGAGCAGTAACATCGGGTATTTGACCAACCGTTTACCATCATTAACCGGGCGTCGCTAGAGCCCGTGCTGGACCAAGTGGACCAATTGGATGTCTTGGAATGGGCCTATCAACAGCGCCCCAACACCAAGTGGGTCGTAGAGAGGGTCACCAATGTTACGTTCTTCGTGACAAAATTACGGAATCTTCCCATCGGATGAATGTATTCACCCATGCACTGATAGATACTCAGAATGCACAAACAACTATCTGAGGATATGTGGCCTCAACGGTATCCTGGCCTGCCCGACGATGATTAGAATAAACGGTTCAGAGCGAACATGGCCGAAGATGGAACTTTCTGAAATGGAGACTTCTGATTGGACAAGAAAACATCTAACGGACAGGAACGAATATGACAAATGCAAATGGTGGCCTCTGATTGGACAAGAGTCTTCTTGAATTGTAAATATACCCAACGCGGCTCCCCCAGCGTGGGTATGATGTAACATTGGGGAGAACAAACTATATGAAAAAAACTTCTTGTTGTTGTTGTTCTCTCATGTGTCATCCTTATTGTTGTTGCTGTTGTTGTACTCTCTCCGGTCTGTTAAGGCGTAACGACGGACGTCACTGCATTTCGAAGAATGAGTGACAATTCCATGAAATATCTAGAAAATCAGAGCTTCTGAGCTATTTCACCAGGGCGTTGAATCATTGAGCTTGGTGTTGGCGGGCGTTGCTACAAGATGACACCTCACACGACGCATCTCTACACCAAATATCTTCCTTCACTGCCCCAAAATACCCGCTTTCGCTACTACTCGTACTGATGACGTCGCCAGTGACGTCACAGATGCTGCGGACATACCTCAAATCGGGGTGTACACCCCGAGAGCTACAACATGACACCTCCCACGACGCATTCGGACCAAGTATGGTCCATCTCTACCCCAAATACCTTCCTTCACTGCCCCAAAATGCTCACTTTCGCTACTACTCCTACTGATGACGTCACCAATGACGTCACAGATGACGCGGACATCCCTCAAATCGGGATGTACATCCCGAGAGCTACAACATGATACTTCCCTAGACACATTCGGACCAAAGATGGTCCCTCTCTACCCCAAATACCTTCCTGTACTGCCCTAAAATGCCCACTTTCGTTACTACTCGTACTGATGACGTCACCGATGACGTCACAAGTGACGCGGACATCCCTCAAATCGGGATGTACACCCCGAGAGCTACAACATGACACTTCCCTAGACACATTCGGACCAAAGATGGTCCCTCTCTACCCCAAATACCTTCCTTCACTGCCCCAAAATGCCCACTTTCGCTACTACTCGTCCTGATGACGTCACCGATGACGTCACAGGTGACGTGGGCAGCCCTCAAATCGGGGTCTACACCCCGAGAGCTACAAGTTGACACCTTCTAGGACGCATTCGGACCAAGGATGGTCCATCTCGACCCCAAATACCTTCCTGTACTGCCCCAAAATGGCCACTTTACTTACTACAACCAACTGCGCATGGGCAGATTGACGCGACTTGCACTTAAAAACACACCATTCTGACTCTAACCCACACAAGCTTCACTTTGACACCTTCCACGACCCATTCGGACCCATAGCGGTCCATCTCTACCCCAAACACACACCCACATACCACCCAAAATGCCCGCTTTCTATACTACGGCCAGACTACGCATGCGCAGACTATTGAAAACGGACGAACCATTAGTCCAGTCGGATGCTCCTCCACGAGAGCTTCAAAATAAGACCTCATACGACATCATAGGATCATTAGGGGCTCACCTAGACCCCAAACGTCCACCCCGTATGGGCCTATACCCCCATAGCCATGCAGTATAGGCCTATGGGCCTACCCAGGCCTCGGTGAACTTTTCCAAAAATTTCACCGTTTCGCTCCGGGACCCTTCCCATCGTGTTCTAAATGACGAGACGTGAAAAACAAATCCAAACAGCCCATATCACATTGAACGTGTGTGAATTTCCAAGGTTGAACCAGTATGGAGCTATATGGGCTATATGGCACTTTTCCAAAAATGTCACCGTTTCGCTCCGGGACGTGTGTGAATTTTCCAGGTTGGACCTATATCCCCCATAGCCAGCCTATAGGCCTATATACAGACCTCGGTGACTTTTTCCAAAAATTTCACCGCTTCGCTCCGGGACCCCTCCCATTGTGTTTTTCTCGGTGAGACGACAAAAACGAGACCCCACAACCCATAGTAAAGCCCACAAAAAAAATTGACCATCCCTCCCCCCATATAGCCAGTATGAGCCTATATACAGACCTCGGTGACTTTTCCCAAAAATTTCACCGATTCGTTCCGGGACCCTTCCCATTGTCATTTTCTTGGCGAGACGAGAAAAACGAGACCCCACAAGCCATAGTAAAGCCCACAAAAAAATTTGACCACCCCTCCCCCATACAGGCATTTTCCCTTATATTGTATAATACAGACCCCTATTGTAGGGGTAAAGTCCGAGTTCCGCTTTTTATATTTTCGGAAAACAATCCTAATTTTACATGCACCCACCCCATTGACTGGATAGGCAGGCCCCAATAAGCCCGGGGACCGATATTAGCCCTTTTGGCTAGAGTTGATAGGTGTTTTCCCCTATTTTAGGGGTAAAGTCCGTATTCCGCTTTTTATAGTTTCGGGAAAAAATCCTAATTTTACATGCACCCACCCCATTGACTTGATAGGCAGGTCCCAATAAGCCCGGGGACCGATATTAGCCCTTTTGGCTAGAGTTGATAAGAGTTTTCCCCTATTTTAGGGGTGAAGTCCGTGTTCCGCTTTTTATATTTTCGGGGGAAAATCCTAATTTTAAATGTACCCACCCCATTGACTTGACAGGCAGGCTCCGATAAGCCCGGGGACCGATATTAGCCCTTTTGGCTAGGGTTGATAGGGATTTCCCCCTATTTTAGGGTAAAGTCCGTGTTCCGCCTTTTTATATTTTCGGGAAAAATCCTAATTTTACATGCACCCACCCCATTGACTTGATAGGCAGGTCCCAATAAGCCCGGGGACCGATATTAGCCCTTTTGTCTAGGGTTGATAGGTGTTTTCCCCTATTTTAGGGGTAAAGTCCGTGTTCCGCTTTTTATAGTTTCGGGAAAAATCCTAATTTTACATGCACCCACCCATGACTGGATGCCCCTTCACGAATGCTTCACTTTGATACCTCACTCGACCCAATCGGACCATGCAGCGTATTTGAAGTCTGGGACTACTTTTTCTCCGCGGAAGCTTTTTCCAGCGACCGCATTACCACCAGACCGCGGAGGAATTCGAGGTGAAAGAGGGGGCGCCACCTGTTGGAACTATGGCGGCCTTGACCTCTACACGGCCTCAGAGGTCAAAGGCCGTAAATGGCCGCTTCCTATACTTTAACCTGGAAACAGCGCCCCCTGGTGGATGCAAGAGTTATCTCCCCGGCAAATACTACTTTAAATCATTGCTATATACTACTTCTGTTCGATCATATTTAGGTCCAGTGACGTCACACTGCATGCCTTAATACATATATTTCAAACTTTGTATGCACTTTCCAGTGCTTGATTCAAGCTTTTAAAAAGGTGTGTATACTTTGAGTTTCAACACAGACTGACTGTTCCAATGTGCATGTTTCACCAAAATCTGGGAGATGGTGACTCATGAGTGTCAAGTCAATTTGAATCTTACATTTTATTTCCCAGATTTTGGAACATGCACATTGGAACAGTGAGTCTGTGTTGAAACTCAAATTATACGTACCTTAAGTTTGAATCAAGCATTGGAAAGTGCATACAAAGTTTGAAATATATGTATTAAGGCAGTGTGACGTCACTGGACCTAAATATGATTGCAACAGACCACCATAGAATACCATGCTTTAATTGCAGTTTACTCTGTATAATAAAATCGTAAAAAATTAAAATAAAATAAATATATTACATATCGGTAGGCCCTACAATACTTTACGGTTCTTGAAAAAAAGTTGGATTTATGTGTATGCCATGCACAACAATTATAGCATGCCACAAAAATGTTCGTTATGATATCATCTTTTTTGTACTGATTAGATAGTCCCATAACTAGCCCCAGCTGGGACCTAATGATACTGTCAGTATCATTAGGTCCCAGCTGGGGCTATCCCATAACATAATTTATCTTTCTAAAAACAAAACGATGTCCCTCCTTGCCTTGGCTGTTTGACGATTGAAATGAAATAAAACTTGTTAAATCTGTCATTCTGTCTGTTAAATGTAATAAAATAATATTGTTTAATTTTATTCGAAGATTATGTTTGTAAGCATGGTACAAAATTTGAAGAAAAAATATAAACTAAATATAAAATTTGTTATCACCCTACTGAATCGACGAGTATGATTATAGGTGAATGCACCAGTCCATTTGTCATGCGACCATGAACTGTAGGTTGGATCACTTCACATTGAAGCCGCATAACAGCTGCAATGTTATAATGAGGCAACATATGATTATATATCAGATATGTCGACAGTCCATTGTAGATTCCATTTGTCCTGGCAACAGTCCATTTGGCGAATCATTGGCCAAGGTTACACGGTTCACGTCAGTTCGGACTGACCGTATTTTGACCTACCATGGACTGTCGATCGATCCGATGATGATACAATGGACTGTCGTAATATGAGACAGACAGAGAATAAACTATTAATGGTTCATATTCCTCTTAAACACACACAAGTGGAAGGAATCGAGAGATGAATGAGTCAGTGATACATGAGGCAGATATTAAGTTCCCACGTGTTCATTTTGTGCTCATTTCCTCACACTATAATTCGATGCTAATACCTACCATGGACTGTCTACCAACACCTAAAAACACCTCTCGCCGCAAAAATGTTTAAAATTTTTGTTAACTTGAAATAGTAATAACCCTACATTTGGTGACAATATAGTACGATATCTCTCCTTCAAAAAATGACTTGACACCAGTAACCATACCTGTCATCGATATGCTGAAAATCGTTCATTTTCGGCTGTGGTGACTGTCGTCCGGTCAGACACACGCCCACGCTTGATAACGAAAGCACCGAAAAACCTACCATTGACTGTGATTTGACACGTGACCGGCGGTTTTCACCTATAATCATACTCGTCGATTCAGTAGGGTGGTTATGTACGAGCCAACGTAACGAATTTTATATTCGTTCCAGACTCAAGTTATGTCCGTAACAGTATTTTGTCAGTGGGGGTTTTGTCTCATTGGGGTTTTGTCATGGACCAGTATCTTTGTTACATTTCATCAGATTTTGAGTGTCTAAATGGATGGCATCACAAAAGCCTAATGCAAAAGAAAACGCACTTTTGATGCTGGAGGCTCGACGTTGGACATTGCGCCAAGTTCGACTGAGTTTTCTCCCCTTACGTGACCTCTTCGGGATGTCAAATCATGTGATGTAAACATGACGAAATGGCTGAAGCTGTGAGAGAACGAAAGCCCAAAAAGAAAACAGAAAAGGTGAATATTGCTGCTGTTATCAGTATTGATGAGTGTATACACTGATACAGCTGACTGGCAGAAATGTGTTAGTTAGAGATGAGAGCTGTCAAAGTAGTGACAATGAAATTATTTGGACGCTACAAATCGTGAGGTACAACAACAACAACAACAACAACAACAAAAACACCATGATAGAGGAATCCACGACGAAATCTCGGCACGCGACATTTCAGCACAAAGTGGAGTGTACGACATTTCGGCAGCATTTTATTTCCACATCTGCAAAAGACCTGTCACAATTGAACTAGAGAGATACATGTAAATATTGCACAGAAATGTATTGAACAGGTCGTGAAAAATGTGGCATTTGGGCGATTTTGCCTGATATGGCTGAATTAGGGGTATATAATTCATAGTTGAAACTGACATGTAGCTCTAGCCATCACATGAACTAGGATTGATATGTTTAAATTATTTTTTTTTTTTGTGATATGAAATAAATAAAGGTACTCATGTAAACGGAATCTAGGAGAGCATGATAACATTTACCATTCAAGTGTACAACAAGTCAACTGATCATAACTAGTAAAAGAGGTTCCACATGCACTGAGCTCAAAATGTGAAATTTCCATCAAAACTGCAAATTTTAGTAGAGTGGAAGTCTGGTGTTCAAAGAGAACTTCAACGCAATAGAAATAACTCTGATACCTGTTCAGGTAAAACAATAGAGGGGCAGGTAGCTGACGTAGGGAAATTAAGTCCTGTGTGTTGACCGAGTGTACAAGGATTCATAGAAGTCCAAATTTTTACTACCCAGAACAAAATATTGAGTTTTTTTTATGCTCAAATTGAGTTTTTCCAAGTTTTTACGGCCCATCCACAAGCTGATATTGAGTATTTGGATATTTTTACCACCCTACCAATTAAGATATTAACAAATAATTTCTGTAATACTGAAGTCAAACACCACATAAACCCACAAACTGTCAACAGGTCTGGCACACTTCACCTCTGATACATTTCACTGTAAAATCCAAATATAATTAAACGTTAATAACGCATTCAGGTGAAGCTGGTAACGTGTTTTATTTAGTTCTTACGTATCATAGATATTTATAATGAAATACTGAAATAAAATTTTAAGAAGTTTTCTGTTGGTTAATGTTTAACTTGAGAAATATAAGGAAGACATTAAATTTGGACATAAATTAAAAACATTGTGTGATGGAAAAGAATCTAGTCCAATGGTACAGGCCATGACATTAGAGATCATTGCGTAACCCCCAAAAAGGTTACGGGTACTGCAGGTGCGTAACCTATTGGTTAGGTTACGCCAAACTTGACTGCGTTACCCAAAGGTTACGTGAAAAGGTTATGCAGAATTTAACAAAATGCTGGATGTCATCAATGTAAGCAACCGCCAGAACCTGGGTTAAATGGACTCTGTCGCCACTTTATTCAAGATTCCTGTTTTCGTCCTTACAACGATTAAAAAAGTTTTATAATTATAATAAAACAGTGTATTTTTTATTATTAAATCATTTTGGTCCAGGCATTTAGCAATATTTCGACCATAATCTGAATATAGTTTGTGTGATGGTGAATATACTGACAGGTCAGTCTTTGGAGATTCACAAATTACGAAAGTATAAAAACGAAAACTGGACTCCGCATAAGCTCCTTCTGTGATGTACGTCAATGAAAAGAGTTTTCTTTTCAAATTTTAACTTTACAACACAGCCAGTGGTTTTATTTCAAAGTGAATCGCACTACTATCAGCGAAGAAAACCACATGGTAAATTTGTTCTCGTATTCCCGTCGTCCCGCCAACTGAAACAGAAAGCACGTGGAGTTTGTCGTGTCTATGTAGTCTCTTGCTCAAGTTCATGTTGGACTGCAGAGTTGCTCTTCACAGGTTGTACAGATTTCCTGTCAATCAGCGACCAATGGGAGCGCTTGATTTGGTGTTAGCCAATCTTCTGTTGTAAAGCACGTGTCGCAGACTGTGTGCGCCCTATGACTGTACTGTAGTCGAGACCCTGTCGTTATATCATCGTTATCTGCGCATGTCTCACACCTGAGTTTACTTC
>JAVTVY010017218.1:0-66041 GCA_036873755.1 Hanleya hanleyi | reverse complement strand
CGTCGAATCAGCTCAAAAACAGTTTGTGCACATCTACACATGGTACCGACCATATGTACCAAATTTCAAAAGAATCCATCGAAAAGTCTGAGACGAGTTGCATTCACGAGGACAGTATGTGGCAAATAAAAGATTTCAGACCAAAATCAAGGGGAGTAACTCAAGAAACTATTGAATCAACTCGAAAAAAGTTTGTGCACATGTGCATTCGGCACCAATCATGTGCACCTAATTTCAAAAGAATGCAATGAAACCCCTAGGACGAGTTTCGTTGACGAGGACTATAGGTGCCAAATAAAAGTATTCCAGACTAAAATCAAGGGCGGATAACTCAAGAAAGCGTTGAATTGGTTCGGAAAAAGTTTATGTGCATCTACACATGATACTGATCATGTGTACCAAATTTCAGAAGAATCCATTGAAAACTCTGGGATGAGTTGCGTTGACGAAGACAGTAGGTGCCAAATACAAGGATTTCAGACCAAAATCAAGGGGAGTAACTCAAAAAAACATCGAATCGGGCCGAAAAAATTTCTTGCACATCTACATATGGTACCGATCAGGTGTACCAAATTTCAGAAGAATCCACTGAAAACTCTAGGACGAGTTGCGTTGACGAGAAAAAGTTAACAGACGGACGGACGGACGGATGGGCGGACGCCATACCATAATACGTCCCGTCAAATTTGACGGGCGTATAAAAAAACGAATAAATACTGAGAACTGATTTCAGATAAAATATTTAGACTGGTATGTTAATACCAAATCCCAAAGGTAACATACACATTATTGGTCATAATCAAGGGCGATAAATTAACATACAAATTATTGGTCACAATCAGGGGAGATAATTTAACATACAAATTATTGGTCACAATCAGGGGAGATAATTTAACATACATGATAGTGGTCACAATCAGGGGAGATAACATAGGGTGCAGTTACCTATAATATGTTGGGAGGCTGCTGTGAAAAAGCCTACATATAGGGCCTCGCTCAGAGGAGGACCTAAACACAGAGCCTATTCATATTTCATATATCAAAATATTTCTATGTATCTCAGGAATATTTTCAGGCCAAAACATCTGAGCATTGAAAAAAAAATTTGACTCACTAACCTGTATTCAACAACAACAACAACGCTGATATGTGAGCTCGTTTTCCACAAAATACATCAACTTCCGCTGACGGCTCATGTATCCACTACGCAAATGAGATGTTTGTATTCACTACGACTCTGTCAAATATCTCCAGCAGCTTTAAAAAAAGTGGGGATTATATGCCCATCGCCAGCTCGTTTTTAGTGTAAGAAGTCGTCTGCTAAAGTGACAGAAATGGCTACTACAAGATACCCTCGTTCCCATGTGCATGATGACGTCACCAATTTACCACTAAATTCCATATTTTATTTCTAAATTCACCCATTCTGATTTTCGATCAACCTTTATGCTGAAATTATATCAATACAATCTAAAAAAGCGGCATTTTCAATTTTACATGTCTGTTCTGGGGGAATCCCACTGTGTGACCCCTACAGCTTTGGGAAACCCCCTCGTTTTTACTACGAAACAGTGATATGCCACCTTATAGAACAGAAAAGTTGTTTTCAAATATCTCTTAATCTATTATGCAAATAAAGCAGGAAATTCTGAACAGTTTGGTGTATCTGGCATCAAAATCGGTTGAAATCTCACCGAAATTTGGAGTATTCCCTACCGACCCCATATCATGGATTTTCACCAATTAACGGTACTCATTTGGAAATATCATTATCTTAACATGTAATCCTGTATTCCTGAATACATGTAATGCAAGTACATGTATATGTTGCAGAGAAAATGTACCAGGGTCTAATTATACAGAATAATCCATGAACAAAAGTAAATTAGCAGCCTGAATTATGTGAACATGTAACCAACATAAGTTTATACATGTATTGTGATGTCACAACACGAGCCATTTTGTTATGACGTCACGTCATAATAGTATATTGCAACAATGTGAGTGCAATGATGTCATTCAAAGAGATGACGTCACAAGACATGCAAGATAATGCAGCCAAAGTATCATAAGCTATCAGCTGTTCAAGTGTACATGTACTGTTGTGTCGGGGAAAACCATATAGTACAAATTGTATTCACCAGTCCATAGAGGAATATGGTAGCCATGTCACAATGGGACATAAAACGTGAAATTATATACAAGTATTAGTTTGTTACATTCTCTGTCAGGCTAAAAGGGTTAGGTGGTGGTGGTGAGGCGAGCACAGTACAAACATCAGAGGTTACATGTATATGCATGGGCCAGGGTCAGGTAATTGGCAAACAATTGAAAGGGGGTGTGGAATGCACATCACACACACAGAATACATGTAGATTCAGGTGCGGCTGGATACTTGAGGAGGAACATTGCTGTTTGGGGGTGGGGGGGGGGGAGCAAAAGATGGCCATTAAGTACTATAGTCATAAATGGACAATTTCTAACAGAACGAGTTCTCTGAGTCTGTGCCCGGGCAGTAGATACTTGTTTCTTGCCTCGAAAATAAACTCAAAGGTTGTCTTTAGTACCATACCATACATGTACATGACAGCCATGTTCATTAGGAATGAAGCTAATTAGTATTCTTAGCAGAAAGTATCTCAGTCTGTGTAAAATCTGTCATCCACATTTGTCATGTTGAAATGGTCATATTAGAAATTCAGAACTATGAAAGGGAATCTGAAATTTAGATACATGTACAAGCAGATAAAGCTCACATGTCGCTCAAATATAAAGTTCATGTTTAAGTCTAGCTTCAGGGGGTGAGTGGAATGAGTGAGACTGTCAGGGGGGGTGGGGGTGAGATGGGGGGGGGCGACTATTAGCAATGAATGGATGTTATTATTCAAAGAGCTAGACAGGGAGAATTTTCTATCTGAAATTGTCATTCAGGTTGAAACTGGTACAGTGGAAGAAAGGGAACTCCTAGTGTTTCTAACCCATAAATGATATCTGATATACATGTAGCAGTTTCTCATGCATGACTGTAAATGATTGCTTCATAGAATGCTGCCAGAGGTTCTCAAATACCATGACAGAAGCAGCTATGGCTGGCCAAAATAATAATATGAATTGAAAGAATTATTTTTCATAGTTTTCTGTGCATCTGCAAATATTTTTCAAATTAACCTCAATAGCCCTCAACCTATAAGGGTGCAGTTACCTATAATATGTTGGGAGGCTGCTGTGAAAAAGCCTACATATAGGGCCTCGCTCAGAGGAGGACCTAAACACAGAGCCTATTCATATTTCATATATCAAAATATTTCTATGTATCTCAGGAATATTTTCAGGCCAAAACATCTGAGCATTGAAATAAAAATTTGACTCACTGACCTGTATTCAACAACAACAACAACGCCGATATGTGAGCTCGTTTTCCACAAAATACATCAACTTCTGCTGACGGCTCATGTATCCACTACGCAAATGAGATGTTTATATTCACTACGACTCTGTCAAGTATCTCCAGCAGCTTTAAAAAAAGTGGGGATTATATGCCCATCGCCAGCTCGTTTTTAGTGTAAGAAATCGTCTGCTAAAGTGACAGAAATGGCAACTATAAGATACCCTCGTTCCCATGTGCATGATGACGTCACCAATTTACCACTAAATTCCATATTTTATTTCTAAATTCATCCATTCTGATTTTCGATCAACCTTTATGCTGTATTTATATCAATACAATCTAAAAAAACGGCATTTTCAATTTTACATGTCTGTTCTGGGGGGAATCCCACTGTGTGACCCCTACAGCTTTGGGAAACCCCCTCGTTTTTAGTGCGAAACAGTGTTATGCCACCATACATGATATTGGTCACAATCAGGGGAGATAATTTAACTTACTGGTTTGTACTGGTTCCTGACTTGGTCAATTTCCAACTCTGTCTTACTGGCTACTTCCTGTTTCTCTGAGATTTCCTGTGAGAGCACTTTACTGGAGGAGAGAATATCTATGGCTGTCTCGTCTTCTAAAATGTTACCCTGTTAGATAGAAACCCAGCATCATGATAATGGAACTCTCACTTTAAGCCAGACATTATACATCTACTGAAATACAAACTGTTGTAACCTTGTACCATTCAAATAAACATGATAAATAGCTGCCTGAAATTTGTAGCATTCTATATGCATATTGGACCAATCAAGATTGTACTTTTTCAATCTGACCAATCAGTTTCAATCTATTTTTCCAGTCACCAATCAAACGTATGCTCCCATTCAACATCCAACCAATCAGGATTGTAATCTTTCTTCTCAACCAATCAAATACAAGCCCTACCTCCAGTGTCCAATCATAAAGCTGCCATTTAATGGCCAGCCAATCATATTTTCCCTAACATCCTCACCAATCAAAAAGCTCCCATCTCCCGAAAAGAACAACAACTTTACCTGAGATGTGGAGAGAACCTCGAGGATTTTATCCTCGATCTCCTTGAGCTGTCTACGGTTCCTAGCACCCTCTATAATGAGCTGGTTCTTGGTTTCTTCCAGCTCGGGTTTCTCTTTTGCGGCCACAATACCCAGCAGTTGATCCTCCAGACCCAGAGGGGTGATCATGAAGTTCAGCAGGGTCACCTGGGATATAAGACAGGATTGTTCTTCAATAATGATTTATTTAAATTCGACTGAGGTACATTTGATTATCAAGCATTTTCACTTAGGTCTCCTGTCTCCTACACATTTTCTAGATACCTTGTTGAAAGGTTGCAGAGCGTAATACAACAAAGGCATGTAGCATGATTACACACTGCAAAATAGGGTAATGGTCCACTAGCTCTCAAAAGAGTCCAGATATTAAATGGAACCAGAAAGAATATTCTCCAACTTCAATCACTATTAGCTACAGCTTTCCAACACACCTTTGAAGTTCTCTTTTGTTTTGAAATTTTACCCAAATGTGGTTATTGTCCAACTTCAATCAATATTAGCTACAGCTTTCCAACACACCTTTGAAGTTCTCTTTTGTTTTGAAATTTCACCCAAATGTGGTTCACAACATCCTTAGACGGGTTAATCATCATGAAATGTATGTTAACAGACCACAGGACTCCATCATTAGGATAGACTGACCACTCACCTTCACAGAGACTTCTGGGAGATAGTGCGGGTTACGGAGACATGTTGTCAGGTACAGTTTGAAATCTCTACTGTATTCCACGATGTGGTCACCCAACCGAATATAGTCCAAGCCATTCTGTGTAATTTGAAGAGAAGATGAACTGGTAATCAAACATAATTAAGGCCTAGGCTCAAACTATTTATATCAATGAAAACTTCAGAAAGATATTTCGGAACACCTAGCAGAGATATCTAGTTGAAACCGGAACACAACACAGGAACCATGAACATGAAGTGAGTCACAGAGTCTGTTGTTTATCACTTACCTTTGACGACCATTGCCATGGAAACCAACAACCATTCAATAATTAGGCCGTTTTGTTAATATGCTATACCTAATATTTATCTAATGGAAAAAAATGAAAAATTCAAAAACTGTAACTCGATCACTTTCTTATGTAATTACCCATCCAAAACAGTTTAGTTCATATTTTTCTAGCTGCTCTAGTTCTGGAGGGAAGTACTCAGTATCAGTTTGGCTCATGTATAACGGTACTTCAATCCCATCAAGTATGATGAGTTTCTTACTCTTAACATTAGATTGCTGAACGCAGCGTTAAACCTTAATTCTAGCTCTCTCTCTCTCTTAACATTAGAATATAATCCAAATTGTAGCATGTTCATAGATCGATCTAGATTATGCAGGTCTGTTTACTCCACATGGCAGTGTGACTAACGTCACAGGACCTACGAAGTAGGGTTTGATATGAATTAAGTGTGTACTCGGGAGATGACTTGGGGGCCCTATGTGCTACCGTGAGAGAATTTATATAGCAGTCTCTAATTGACAGTGGGTGCTATTAACTTTCCCAGATGTCACCGCCGGTGAGTCATTCGCGTAGCAACTATTATCGCCCTCAGTTCCTATTACCCTGGACACCTATCAGTCCAGCACTACAGCACGAGGTCACCCATCCAAGTCTTGACTTGGCTCAAAGTCGCTTAACTTCGGTGATTTTACGAGAACCGGTATGTCCAACGTGATATGACATATCAGGGAACCTTCAAAAGTCACAGTGAAACATACAGCCAAGGGTTCCCGATGGGCATGACAGTGCACTCGCTGAGCCATCAATAAATAATAAAAAAATAATTATAAATCAAATCTTCATCAGAATTCGGTCAGCTCAGAACTTGCTGGTAACAATGCCCTAATGCACGTTCATGCCAAAAATCAAGGTTCTAATGCAGGCCTTCAAGTGGCTCACAGTGAAAATATAGGAGGAAATTTGCAAAAATATAGGAGAAATATAGAAATTTTCTGAATAAAATATAGGAAAATATAGGAAATAAAGGAGTGTGAGACAGGTCTGTACTACATTGTATGTTCCAAACTTGGTAGTTTTCTGGTGTTTAATCGAATTACTTTCGCTGAATGCGGTCATAGTGGTGTTTTTTCAGGTGATCTGTTCTGTTGTTTGATTCACCATAGAGAGATTTATATGTTTTCAGAATTTGCCGATTGAAGCGAGGCGAAAAATCGACCATAGAGGTCCATGTCCCCCGCTAGCAGCACCAGTTATGGTGGATTACATCCACCATAACTGGCGCTGCTGCTGCGGGGGCCATGGACCTCTATGGTCAATTTTTTGGGGTCGATGATATCTCATATCATTGATAAGAGTATGATTTGAAAATGGAGATATCGCTGATGAGCTTAACATAATCTAATACAGCAGATGGCACCCATATTGGATTATGCACATCCATAAAACATAATACATGACTGTCCTCTCACTAAGGTCAAGGGACTCCCCAAGTTTGAAGTAGATCAGTTGAATCGTACTCCAGCTATTGTCCGGACAAGATCAAACTGCTTAAAATGCAATGAAATCCAGTATGGCCGATGGTGGCCATATTGGATTAAGCACGTCCTTGAAAAAGAATCCTAATCCTCCTCTCAACAATGTCAAGGCACTCCCCAGGTATGAAGTAGATCGGTTGAATCATTCTCGAGTTATTGTCCAGACACGATTCAACTGCTTACAATCCAATATGGCTGACGGCGGCCATATTAGATTACGCACATTGCTGGAAAACAATCCCAACCGTCCTCTCACCAATGTCAAGGCACACCCCAAATTTGAAGTTGATCGATTAAATCGTTCACGAGTTATTGTCCAGACAAGAAAATCTAAGATCCAACTGCTTATAATCCAATATGGCTGACGGTGGCCATATTGGATTATGCACATCGCTGGAAAAAAATCCAAACCGTCCTCTCACCGATGTCAAGGCACTCCCCAAGTTTGAAGTAGATCAGTTGAATCGTACTCCAGTTATTGTCCGGACAAAATCAAACTGCTTAAAATCCAATGAAATCCAGTATGGCTGATGGTGGCCATATTGGATCAAGCACGTCCTTGAAAAACAATCCTAATCCTCCTCTCAACAATGTCAAGGCACTCCCCACATATGAAGTAGATCGATTGAATCATTCTCAAGTTGTTGTCCGGACAAGATCCAACTGCTTATAATCCAATATGGCTGACGGCGGCCATATTAGATTACGCACATTGCTACATTGCTGAAAAACAATCACAACCGTCCTCTCACCAATGTCAAGGCACACACAAAGTTTGAAGTTGATCGGTTAAATCGTTCATGAGTTATTGTCCGGACAAGAAAATCTAAGATCCAATTGCTTATAATCCAATATGGCTGATGGCGGCCATATTAGATTACGCACATTGCTGAAAAACAATCCCAACCGTCCTCTCACCAATGTCAAGGCATACCCCAAGTTTGAAGTTGATCGGTTAAATCGTTCACGAGTTATTGTCCGGACAAGAAAATCTAAGATCGAACTGCTTATAATCCAAAATGGCTGACGGCGGCCATATTTGATTACGCACATTGCTGAAAAACAATCCCAACCGTCCTCTCACCAATGTCAAGGCACACCCCAAGTTTGAAGTTGATCGGTTAAATCGTTCACGAGTTATTGTCCGGACAAGAAAATCTAAGATCGTACTGCTTATAATCCAAAATGGCTGACGGCGGCCATATTGGATTACGCACATTGCTGAAAAACAATCCCAACCGTCCTCTGGCCAATGTCAAGGCACACCCCAAGTTTGAAGTTGATCGGTTGAATCGTTCACGAGTTATTGTCCGGACAAGAAAATCTTACGGAATTACGGAATTACGGAATTACGGAATCACGGAATTACGGAATGACTCAAAAATATAGGAAAATATAGGAACTATGGGAGGCACTTGAAGGCCTGCTAATGTCAACGGTTCTCCTTATTTTGCCGACGAAAGGATTTGGATGGACTGACTCACTCACTCACTCACTGATTACCGGACAATTTGCAAATGGTAGCCTACTTCGTAGGAATACCAGCCCTGCATGGACATGTGGGTAGTGCAGCTATTACTCCAAACATCCATTTAAAATAACAGTCAAGGAACGGAAGGCATTCGAGTGTGATATGCCACATATCATGAAAACTATCATAGTCGTTCAATGTGTAAGTTCCATCTATCAACCAATCAGAATCTATGCCCATCGAAAACTCCATTTTATGGTGAGTGCTGTTAGTGATTGCCAGATTGATAGGATGAACTGACTTCGGGGGATAACTGGTGCGAGTCCATGGAAGTTTGTCAATGGCCATGGCATACTTCAAGAGCGCAAGACAATATTGAATGGGGTGAGTGCCAAGATATCTTGTCCATGCACATGGAATTGGATCCGACAGCGGCAGATACAGCTTTTTAATTTGGGCGCCTTTTGAGTTATGAAAAAAAATTTGGCTGGGAGTCTGAGGGGCCCCTAGACGTTCTCAGACGCTCTAAAACGCATCAGACGCATTTCCAGACAATAAATTTCCGTATGAAATTATGTCAATTTTTATAGAAAAATTGTCAAAAACGTTATATTACATCCCTTTTCATGAGAAAATGAGTCTATTTTTTGCAGATTTAAACTTTGGAGATTTCTGGACCGGGAGGTTAGTCCATATCTCACGGGAATTCCGTGAGACTTGGCAGGTCTGTTCAAGCCTGCTCGAATCAACCTTGCCACCAGGGATCGCTGCGCCAACACCTTGTTCCGGCTAGCGTTCAGCGTAGTTTGTCATCATTTCCCTCGAGTGAAGTTCATATGAATCGGGTTGGTGAAAGTAACATGGCGGCTCGCATTGGCAATTTACGTCTTGATTTCGCCGCTTCATATTTGAAGTGACAAACACAAACGTGAGTAAACCATCTCAAAATTAAATACAAAACGTAAATTTGCTGCATAATAAACTAAAATACCTGGATTTTTTCGTCGTAATTTGGGCGTTTTTCGTTTCTTACTTTGAGCGGTTTTAGACCTCGTTTATTTTGGGTACCGTATAACGGTATAAAATAAGGCCTGTATCTGCCCCTGCCCGAGCACACGGAAACGGATGAATCGACAATGAACTGGGGTGCGTGCATGGAGGAGTTTGCTAGGCCTGTGTAGGTTGTGACAAAGATGGAAATCTACAGGCTCTAAATAAGTAATTCATTCATTAGAAACAAAGATGTTTACCTGTTTGAAGGTCTGTCTGAGTAGGACCGGGTCCAAGAGAGGGTCTAACTCCTCCCCTACATTCTCCAACAGACAGGGATTTCCAAACTTTGCAGAAAGATAAGATAATATACATCACTGTTATCTGTGAACTCATGGAACAAGAAATCAGGAGAGCCTCTATTAGCTTCTCTCTATCGTCTCCGACCGGCACAATTTCACAGAAACCAAAAATGTTTTGAGGTAATTCTTTTTCACCTTGCTGCCCACATTCAAGGTAATATGTACACATTTGATCAAAATTGAATATTTATGAGAGCAGATCATTGCAAAAGTATGAGGGACTGATATTCATCCATAGAAATACAAATAATTACTTTTATATTCAATTACTTTTAGGATGACACTTTTTTTCATAAAGCACAAATACTTGTGCTGGATGGGCTAGTTCCAAGCGAGACTAGAGTCTAGCACCAAATTGCCAGCAGTAAATGCAATTGATCTAAACAACTTGGCCAGGGGTAAAAAATAACTTTTTTTTTTTTTTTTTACACATTTCTCTGTCAAAAGTAATAATGTTCTTGAACACTGAGTCACTGTCTTGTTTTATTTGAAGGAAATATCATTATATGGAGGTTTATTCTTCAAGTAACCCAAAGAACATTGTTTAATGCAAATTGTATTAAACTTGTATTAATCTGGAAAAGTTTGATTCATGCATAAAAAAAACAATAAGATGAAAAAAAGCTTCCTTTTCATCGTTTTTGCCTGTGCCTGTGCCTGTGCCTGTGCCTGTGAAGCTACAGCTTAATTTTATTTTACTTCAATTCTTAGATCTAGCAATAGTTGTATATGGCTGTTTTGTCTGCAATGAAGATTATTATTATAATAATCTAAAGGGAGATAATCCATACCTGTAGACAGTTTTCCAGTGTGCGTGTATAGTTGGGGTCGGTCAGTTTGATGACCTCTAGTTTGTTCGCCTTCTCCATGTTCTTAACCCATTTATTGGCCTGACTCTGGGGGTCAATCATCAATGGCCAACGGTTAGCACTGACCACTATGATGGCGTTGTCCAGCGAGTAACTAGTCAAGATAAAGTAATATGTAAGAACAATGGCAGCAGTTGTTGGAGCTTTCACAGAGATCTAATTATGACCAGGGTCATTTCACTGGTCAGTTTGTCTCTTAGTTACTGTGTTCAGAAGCAAATAAGACTGCTATGCACTTTCTGACCTCTGTGACCTCTTAAACGAGGTCAAGGTGAGCCAGGAGTAAACTTGAACTAGATCTGCCGTCATAAGGCAGCATTGTGTTCACAACATTTGCGATGGACACACAGCCGAACAGCATTTCCATAGTCTCCTCTCAATTTATATGTGGTGGGGGGGGGAGGCAATAAATTAATGTGGTGTGCTCCACAATTGTTCAAAATTAAAACCAATCAATAAAACAATTGTGATAAATTAACTGAGTAACTAACAATCAACAATATTAAGACAAGCAAATAAGAAAATAACGCAGGACAGAAGCAATCAGAGATTGCTTGGATGTATGAAAATCATCGAAATGGGAAAATACTGAGAGTGCACATCTGCAAGGTACTAAGCATCTTCCATATAAGTTACAATTTAAGGCCCATTTCCACAGCGCGCGTTTTCGCAGCGACAACCACATCCGAAAAATAGCCGTCATGTTATTCAATGGTGTAGTACTCACAGCACGCATCAGTCGCAGCGACATCAGAACCACATTTTTGACGCGTGACAAAATTAGAACCAGGGCTATTTCAACGCGTTGTCGATGAACTATCGACCAATCGGGGGGGATAGAAATCGTTAGCCCGGTTACGTTGAGGGGAATCCTGTCCGTTGAATGGCTGGAATGGAGAGAGTGTCGCTGTCATAACGCGTGCTGTGGAAATGCGCCAAACTGCAAAAAGTTGTGGTTTGCAGTTGTGGTTGTCGTGACGTGTGCTGTGGAAATGGGCCTCAAGTTGATCAAATAATGGGGGAAATCATTGAAACGAAGAAAAAATCTGACAGTGCACATATGCAAGGCACTAAGCATCTTCCTAATAAGTTTCAAGTAAGCTAGTCGATCAATATAGTAGCCAAGATATTGTCCGGACACATCTGGTCTCATACGGACGGACAGACGGACAAAGTGATTCCTATATCTACCTCCGCCCCCTCTATTTAGGGCATAATAATGATTTCTTACTTGTCGACAGGTAGTCCAGCGATCTGCCAGTCTCGTATTCTCACCGGATCACCCAGGGTGTTAGACAGGGAGAACTGTTCTGATACGGGGATACCCTTATCTTTACACATCTTATACCACTCCTTCAAACACTCCTGAAAGATAACATCCAAAACGTTCACTGTATTCTTCCTATTATGACTGGCTAACTGGAAACTTTTACCATATTTCTTCTAATTTTTTGAAGATTTTAAACAGTTGAACTGGTCTTCACTGTGCACACACAGCCATCGACGGCCTGCTCCAGTACCGCTATGGTACCGTTACGGTGAAGTAGTAGTCACCACAATGGTACCATAACGCTCCGGGCACAATGTTTTCACCAGTGGGGGAACATACATGAATACACAATATGAAGTAGTCGATTTACTGAGATTGCATTTGTCTTATCCCTTCAGAGTGCCTTTTGTTTTTCACTGACCTGTCTATAATCCAGTATGAATGGTCCGAGGTAAGCCACTACACTAGCTGATAGTAGAACATCTCCCACGATGTTGTCATAGGTCAGCGTCAGCCTCTCAACATTCTGAAAAACAACACTCAACATTTAGCCAAACCACTCACCGAGTGGGTAATCAAGTTAAAATTTTCTAATTCAAAACGTAAAATTTTGTCAAAATTGAATAAACATAACTTTGATTACAAATTACAAGTGTTTTGAAGAGTTTTAAATTTTGGGATACTCCTAAATCTGCATCGTTCAGCTTTGAGCTGATCTGTGATATTTCTTACTCTACCGTCTAGTAACTGTGGAGTGGAACCAATCTCGGTAAACTCAGATATAATATCATGGAATATTATATCTGAATTCGACGCTGTATAAATCCCGTGCGAATTTGAAACTACATTTTTTAGCCAATCAGGTGGCTAGCTTGCTGAATCAATTTCCAAATCAAGCCCACAGCAAGAAACATTATCCAAATATGGCATCATTTCCAGACAGTGTGCATGGTAAACCGTAAAGATCAAAGAGTTTACTCCCGCCAAAAAGTCTGGCTTTGTTAGGGGGTAGAAAATATCAAAAGTTTGTGCCATGCGAAGGTGTTAATCTCCGTGAACTAAATATCAATCATTGTCAGAAAGAAAAAGAGAGAAATTGTCGTGATTGGCTTTTTATGGGATCTCGTAGAATATCGGCAAACATTTCACACAAAGTTTTCATAGTGTTACGTCTAGATGGTATTTCCCGATTTATCACCTTCGTTTACCTAGATTGGAGTGGAACACACCACATATCAAGTGGGCTGTACCCTGAGGGTGGGGCAACTCCCCTGAGCATTAATTGGCAGGATACTATAGTGTGATATTGCGAAGGTTTCAGGATATACAGGGCTATGAGGTTGGGGGATAATACAATGGTTGAAACAAAGAAAAGCTCGAGGAGAAACGATTTCCCGAATTTGAGGTCACAGTGACCTTGACCTTTGACTGTGACCTCAATTTTGTATGTGACACATCTTCTCCTTCTACTGACACAAAAAAACCCACACGTTTTGTATTGATTTTCCACTTTTTGGGGTCATAGAGACCTTTGCCCTTGACCTCAATTTGTTGTGTGACATCCTTTCCCCCAATGATCCACTCACAAAACATTAGCAGTTTTCAATGATTTCCTGAATTTAAGGGCACAATAATCTGACATCTGCGACCTTGACCTCAGTTTTGGTACGTGACAATCATCTCCACTACTCACAAAAAATTGCAACTGTCTCAATGAAATATTCTATGTGAGCTGTAATTCCTTCCTCACCAAGGTCCATCTGTCTCTCTCACCACCCAGACCACTGATTAACTTCTCTGCTCTCTCTATCTTCACCTTTGTCAGTTCAATGTTGTTCTCCAAGTCCTGAAATTGAACATCGGATTTTAACAGTGGAACTAAACAGAAAACCATGAGATGACGATAGATTTATGAAACAAGATCAGTTTTATATAACGACAACATTGTATCTCAGGAACTATGATCAGAGCATAAAAACATAATAGTTTCAGGTTTGCCTTTCTGTTGTGTGATGGTTATCCCAAACAGACGTTGCAATCTTTTGACATGCAATGAACATTTGGATGGATTAACAAAATCGATCTAATAATTCAATCCCCCTATCAAAATTCAATCACCCCCAATTATGGGGACAAGAAATGAGCGAGTCAATGATTTAACATCACTTTCAACTATATTTCAGTCATATCATGACGTTGGGTCCTATCCCTTTTCACACCCGGGAACTCCATGGGTATAGGGTCCTATTCCTTTTTACACTTGGAAACTCCACGGGTGGGGTCCTATTTCTTTTCACACCCGGGAACCCCACAGGTGCCTCAGTTAGCCGCCTCTCATGACAAGCTTTCTGAGAAGCTGAGGCTTATTCTTACCATGACCTGCGGTGTGCACAATGACATCCCAGGTCAATCCCCGGAAGGAATTGAATTGGCTGTTCTAATAAATTCGATCACCCTTTGAAGTGATTAAAATTATGAGAAAATAATGATTATATGCATGAATTCGAAGTATTTTTTCAACATCTTGTTCTAATAAATTTGATAACCGCTTGATTTTATGGTAGAAAATTACCGTAACGTTCGGCAAAAATTAACACAAATCCCAAACTACAGCATGGTGACACTCAGACCTGTTTTTCCTGGAGTTTAGTGTGGAAGCTGTCCTCAAGTAGTCCCAATTTATCCGTCACGATTTTCAGTTCTGCCCTTTTCTCCTTCAGCTTGGCCATCTGTTCTGTAAAAATCCCTTCTGCCTTCTTCAAACTTTCTTGCTTGGGAGCCACCACCTGTTCAAACAGACACATATCAGGTCAAGTCAAACCCATCTAAACCATGCAACGCCTGAAGACAAACCAAGAGAACTCTTTGATTGGCTCAATGGACCAGATAAAGGAGCCAATGAAAATACAGGACTTCATTTTGAAATTTGAAATGGAGGTATTTGTCATTGCACTCTAGTTTTATAAATATGCATTTTAATATAATTATATTCCTACATTGTGAAACACCTAAACCAGAAAATACTGGCTCGGATACCGAGTCCAGTCCGGAACAGCTCGCTAATTGTACTATAATTTATCCCTACAGATGACTGCGATTATTAGTCGAATGTTTGTATCTTCAAAAATATCCAAATTTCATTTGTTATCACAGCAATAAGCGTGGAATAAATGGTTCAGTAGGTAAAGCAGTGGAATGGTATCCCCGAAGTTGTGAGTTTGATTCTCACCCGAACCATTTCACAATGTACATGTAGGAATATAACTATGTTATAATTTATCCCTGAAGATGACTGCAATTATAATTATGCATGGTCTAGGTATTTCAATTTGATTTTAGCTCTCTAACTACCGCCCGTCCAAAGAATTTTCACTGCGGACGAGTGTGTAGAGACCAAATCTGATCTACTTTCTGATGGTATTCCATTGTAAGTTAGGATTTTTGGAAAAACGTTGGTAACCGCTCTATAATGCTGTTATTGGGGGATCAAGTTTTAAACAGCTAGCCTTATAAAAGGGTTAAAATTAGAAATAATATGCATTTATTAATAAGGGTAACACCATAGCACCCCCCATATATCAGATTCAGTGAGGCTAGAATATAACCAGGAATTTAGAGAGAAAACTAGGGTCAAAAGTGTCCATGACAGAATTATGTAAGACAGTTCAATATAGCATTGATATGCACCTGGTAGTCGTGATAGTCTATGAACATTCGATCAAAGAATATGCAGCGATCATAAAGCGAGTTGTTGCGGACATTAGAGAAATTGTTAATAATATAATTTTAGCAATGACATTCATTTACAACTTGTGATTCCTTTAGCAGGGTGACCATGTCTGTAGATGTGGCCATTTGAGATCATGTGTCCTTGAATTCAAAAAAACTTGATGGTTAATTGAAACAGATCGCTTGTGACTCAGCTGCGAGTCCGGGGAGACCTTCGTGACTGTACACAAGCTCATTCGCCTGGAAGGTCAGATATCAGAATAGCTTGATGCCAGTTCCATCACAAAACTGACTCCGAAAAAGTGAGGTCAGTGCAATGTTCTTGAATTTTTTGCTTGATTGTGACAGAATTGTGATGGTGTGGTCCTGACTTTATTAAAATGGTTACCTTGTTAACGCTGTCATAAACATCAAGAGCACGGACCCATTTACAGAGCCCCTCACAGGCGGACGAGACATTCTTGATGATGGCCGGGTCAAAGGCTGGATTACTGATGTAATTCTCTCGTATTTTCTTCATGGTGGACACTGGAATGTGATCCTTGTCATACTCCTTCAGAGACTCCAGAAATTTCATGTCGCCTAACATCTAGGATGAAACAGTGACAAATGTGAACCACGATGTGCATGCAGTTTAATCCTCAATGAACCTTTACAGTAAAACTCTGTGATTGGCCATACCAAATGAGCCAATGAAATAACGCATTTCTTTTCGAAAATCTGAATCAACCAATCAACTGCCTCAGAACTGGAAGATGCATTGCAATCAACTTTGATATAATCTGTTTTTATGGAGTACAGAACAAAATGACAACAGAGAAAATGGCAATGGACAAAATGGCAATGGACATATTTATATGAATCAAGCCACACGGGACTCTTTCTGGTGGATCAATCTCTCTAATGATAATGAGAATGTCTAATAAAAGTCTAACTATATGTTATTTTGTTCATTAGTTAAATAAAACCTCACCCTCTAAGGAAAAGCCACTAAATGACTCCATGGAAAGCATCAAGATAGTTTGAATTTTGTATAATGCAAACTGATGCAATATTTCCAGTTTGTCAGTTCAAGTTGACATTTTGTCCACTTGCCGTTTTGTTCTCTTGCCATTTTGTCCAGTTGCCAATTGTTCATTTGCCATTTTGTCCACTGCCATTGTGTCCAGTTGTCATTTTGTCTGATTGGCATTTCGTCCGTTTGCCATTTTGTCAGTTTGCCAATTTTTCATTTGCCATTTTGTCCATTTGCCATTTTGTCTGGTTGCCATTTTGTCCGTTTCCATTTTGTCTGGTTGTCATTTTGTCTGGTTGCCATTTTGCCAGTGCTGGATGAGTGTGTCTTATGGTGGACTTAACCGTGCCCCTCATACTTTGGCACCAAATTAAGCCCCACAGAATGCAAGTGTCTAAACCACTCAGCCACCTAAATCAGCTTCCATAAAAAGAGAAAGTTTGGAGATTGGAGTCTGGATAACATACCTCTACTACCACTTTGATAATACATTACCTTTTTAGCAGGAACCCAGTACTCTTCTGTTTGTTTACCATTTGCATCAATCTTCCGCTCTGGTCTAATACCCTGAAAAAAAAGATTTAATTTATTATCAAGTATGGCAGCCCTGACATTTCCTCCTGCAAATACTACATCAAAATCTACTTATGTCACGAATTCCCCAATAGGGTAAACAAAATTTGATTGAGAAAAGGTTTCATGATATGTGCTGCAATTACTTTCTTTGTTGAACATAATTTTATATTATAGTAAAATAATTGAAGGTTATTACATGGATTAGCTTTAGCATAATATAGCAGGAGGGTGACTCAGGATATATGTCGAAATATACACCAACATGCAGAATCAGTCTCCTCCTGTATTTTCAATTAATTTTCTTCAGGATATTGAATAACAGGCCTTTTATATCCAGCCCATTGAAACACCTGCAAATTGTCCGGTAGTCAGTGAGTGAGTGAGTGAGTGAGTGAGTCCATCCGAAACCTTTCGTCGGCAAAATAAGGAGAACTGTTGACATTAGAACCTTGATTTTTGGCCTGAACGTGCATTAGGGCATTGTTACCAGCAAGTTCTGAGCTGACCGAATTGTGATGAAAATTTGATTTATAATTATTTTTTATTATTCATTGATGGCTTAGCGAGAGCACTGTCATGCCCATCGGGAACTCTTGGCTGTATGTTTCCTTGTGACTTTTGAAGGTTCCCCGATACAGCATATCACGTTGGACACACCAGTTCTCGTAAAATCACCGAAGTTAAGCGACTTTGAGTCCGGTCAAGACTTGGATAGGTGACCTTGTGCTGTACTGCTGGGTTGATCAGTGTCCAGGGTAATAGTAACTGAGGGCGATAATAGTTGCTACACTAATGACTCTCCAGCGGTGACACCTGGGAAGTTAATAGTACCCATTGTCAATTAGAGACTGCTAAATAAATTCTCTCACGGTAGCACATATGGCCCCCAAGTCATCTCTCGAGTACACACTCAAATCATATCAAACCCTACTGCGTAGGTCCTGTGACGTTAGTCACACTGCCATGTTAAAGTAAAACTCTTTATCAACTATTCCATACAATTGTACAGTACTTTCTCATGTTGAGTAGAATGAAGTATATGTGCCGTCACTGCGATACCTTCATAATACAGACAGCCTCCATGACCACTTTAACTCCCTGAGGTGGGTTCTGCATGGTCTTCACTATGGTGATATCATTCTGTTTGAGGGTGTTCAGGGCCGAGATGGCAGCATTCATAGCAGGCATGGCGATGGCTAACTTAGCCTCACATTCATCCTGTAAGAGGAAAAAAATATAATGTGAAATGTTTCAGATCAGTCAAGGTAGCTATTTTTTATATTTTTTTTCAATATGCATATATAAGTCGGTATATATAACACAAGACTATTTGAAGGATAACAACATTTTGTTAGAGATAATATCATTCTCAAAAGCAATTGGAAGTATCTCCAACAAAATGTTAACACAAGAGCAATAAAGAAGTTGTTCATCCATAGAATAGCCTAATGCTAAGATAAATATTGCTTGGCCCACTGAAGAATTGACACATTCAGCTTGAGAGATTATCCTGAACGTTGAGCTGCACCACCAGATCTGACTAGTCGCTGGCCCCAAAATGTGCCTGACTCAATAATGTGTCTGACCCAATAATGTGCCTGACCAAATAATGTGCCCGAATCAACAATGTGTCTGACCCAATAATGTGTCCGGCCCAATAATGTGTCTGACTTAATAATGTGTTTGACCCAATAATGCGTCTGTGTGTCCGACCCAATAATGTGCCCGACTCAATGTGTCTGACTCTATAATGTGCCCGACTCTGTGTCTGACCCAATAATGTGCCTGACTCAAAACTGTGTCTGACCCAATAATGTGTCTGTGTGTCAGACCCAATAATGTGCCTGACTCAATAATGTGTCCGACCCAATAATGTGTCCGACCCAATAATGTGTCCGACCCAATAATGTGCCTGACAATAAAGTGCCTGACCCAATAATGTGCCTGACCCAATAATGTGCCTGACCCAATAATGTGCCTGACCCAATGATGTGCCCGATCCAATATTGTGCTTTCTTCAGGTTTCGAGAGATGTTATCGCGTGTTTTCATGATAGCATTTATCCTCTCATACAAAATATGAACTGATAATGTCAAATCATTCAGTGCCGTGCATACTCACTCTGATGCCCTTGGCCTCATTGGCAGACTTGTTAGCGGTGGCCTCGTCTGTCTCAACAACGGCCTTGACCTCCTCGACCTCTGCTGTTTCATTCTCAATGGTTTTGATGAGTTCCTCTGTCTCTATGCTGGTCTGTATGAGCTTAGGTTTCAACTCCATTAGTTCCTGCTGCATCACATTGATCTACAAACCAGGATAAACGTTCAGTATACAACTCATCTTTGATAGCATTAACATCCACCTGTGAAGTTTCCACCTTGCCAAGGCTGAATAAAATTAATTTCTAGCTTCGCAGGCTTTTTTTTTTTAATGATGAGTGGGGTAGTTTTTTTATTATCTATTTTTCGCATATAACAAATATATCCAACTTTTTTAGCCAACCAAAGCACTAGTTTATTACAATTTGCATGAAAAACCATTTTCTTTGCATTACTAGAAGCATCAGTCTTCAACCATATTTCCTGTAAATAAAAACATGATATCAAACAAGAGTTTGACTCAGGTTTAAGAACATTATTTTGGTAAAACAGTGAGATAAAATGTGTAATTTATACAATTTAACGAGAGAAATTGTAAAAAAAAATTATACTTTTTTACATGTTTGAGGTGGGGGAGGGGGGCTGATGGTGATAAGAAAGGGTTGATTTGATGCTATAGAATTGACACGGCAGTGTTTTTAATCTGAATTAAGAGGTTATATCATACCTATATATTCCATAGATTCTGAAAGCGATCGTGAATATTACATGTTGTGGTAATGGTGCAATACATCTCGGGGGAAAGAGTACTATTTTCCCACAAATCCATTTTAGTCTATCATGAGCCAGAAGGGCAGAACAAACTTGTCAGTTTTTGTCTCATTCTGTCTCATGTTATTTCGGCATCCACATCAGTTGTTAGGTCACACAAAGTTTATTTTTTGTTTCACGGACAGTTTTATTTTTTTTTTCAAGGTTGCAGGCGATAATAAAAATAAAGCTCAACATTTGAAGTTCACCCCTTTTTTGAAGCAGGTAGATGAGTTTCCACTCATCTGGCCATGTCCATTATGTCAAAATAGTATTGCCTCCACCCGTGAAACAAAACCTGTGAAACAAAACATAAAGTTGCTGTGGCCTCACACCAGCTTACCTGCTGTTCTGAGAACTCCAGTTTCTCCAGTCCGACTGAGTAGCGATCTTTCAGAGTGAGTATTTCCAGTCGTTTCTTGGCCAGTAAGTTTTTGAATGTTTTGATCAATTCCAGGTATGATGTAGGTGTGACGTAGTTAACTCGTCTCATTGAGTCATAATACCTGAAATGGGGAAATGATACCAACACTGTCAACCCTTGTTAAAATGACCATGGCCAATTTATGGTTATATTGAATTTGATGTTATAATGAATAGAGAATTTGTTTTAAGGTAGTTGTGTCTGGAAACTTCATCTTTTTTAAGATTGTTTTGTTAGAATGAATGTTGTTGTAAAGAGTGTGTTCTGTATACAGTGAAACTTGTGAATACCGAAACCTGGGTAAACCGACCAACCTCTCAATACTGACATTATCCATGGTCCCAATACTCAAATTTGAGGTATTTTGAACCTTGATAAACCAGAACCCTGTCAAAACCAACACTATAACCAACAATCTACTTGTTCATGTTCCTATCCCTACCACCCGCTTTCGTTAATGTTTTGAAACAGAGACATGGGGTGGTTTCTTCCAGGGCTTCCTTGGTCTGAGATAAACCATTGATAGATGAAAATAAACACTGCTAAAATGTGTCAAATAGACAAGGACGCTCAGCTGAAAGTCCAAGCTGAAGCAATAATCCCACTCCGCAAACAGTGCTCTTCAAAATGAGTTTGATTTCTGCTGAGAAGTATATGCGGTAAATCCAATACCTTCCTGAGAGAGCTCGGACACTCTGGTGAAAGTGCTGACACATTACCACAGTTTCCTCCCTCACTTCCTGAGACATCTCCACATCATCCAGGAACTTATGAGCAACCAGTTCCAAGGCGTCGTCTGGCCATGCCTGTGGACAAGTGGATCAAATCTATCACTTATGAAATTATTTAAACTTGATTAAATTGTTTATGGAACAGGGATTTATACTTGATTTACAGAATTTCAGGACAAATATTGCTACCGTAGTTATTTGAAGATTATATCTGCATGAATAATTCTACTAATCCACTCTTTAAAATGTCTAAGGACCACATATAATTGAAGTACTTGTAGCTGAAATTAAAGTTCAAGCATGTTCAAGGAGGTCCTGAAGATCCAAATTTTATTGGTTACTAGAATCTAAAATCTCTAATAATTTGATCGCTTAAAAACATATTCTAGGCGCCAATTCAAAAAACCTGCCAATAGCCAGCTCTGAATATTCAAAACACGTAACTCACCTGGAACCAGTCGATAGTACAGCAGTTGATGAGGGATGGGAACATACGAAGACGGTTCCTGAATGCATCACCGATGGGACTGAAGGCCAATACCACGTGAAGATTACGCCTGATCCGCTCAATGAACTTGTTATACATGTTTAACGGGGTTATCTCCAGGTTGGATTTCTCCTTTTGTGTCAGAATTTGCATCTGTAATATATCACATGAGCAGTGTGAGTAACGTCACAGGACCTACGAAGTAGGGTAGGCATTAGGACTCTTGACGCGAACTGAACTCTTGGAAATCCCCACCCCCAGTTGAAATCCTGCCTATATTAAGATGGGCACTGCCCAAGTCACAATCACCAGTGATTTTCATCAAAAATCACCAGTGATTTTCATCAAAAGTAGGTCAGCTCAGAACCTGCTGGTAACAGTCCCCTAATGCACCTTCATGTCAAAAATCAAGGTTCTAAATGTCAACGGTTCTCCTTATTTTGCCCACGAAAGGATTCGGATGGACTGACTGACTCATTACCGGACAATTTCCAAATGAGAGCCTACTTCGTAGGAAAATGAACACTCTTGGTGTAAAAATGTACAAATATTAATAGTGCCGTATTTTTGTTTTCAGTCTCCAGCACTTTAGTATTGCAGATGAAATAAGCCCTTGCCTTATGAACTGATCAACTTTCTTAATTAAATATATATCATGAATAATATATTAATATTTTATTTATTATGTCATAATGGATTATCCCACATAACTTGTTCATGGAATGGATGTTCTCACTTCAGATGAAAGCCTGAGTAGCATCATTCTAGAGAGGGATATGCAATAAACAAGCTAGGAGGGATTATTTTTCCATTACATTGCATGTTAACTCCAGTGGATTTGGCCTGCACTGTTTGAGTTTCTGTTTCTACATATTAAGTTTCTACACATGTCATGTATGTGCAGGAGCCCAGTATCGTGGGTACGGTAATAACTCTAATAATTCAATCCCCCTATCTAAAATTCGACCACCCCAACTTTGGGGACAAATTCAATCGGCTATTCTAATAAATTTGATCGCCGTCTCAAATCATTGAAATGATAAGAAATAACCGATTATATGCATGAATTTGAATCATTTTGTTAACTTCCTGTTCTAATAAATTTGATCACCCCCATATTTCATCATGAAAAATTTCACTTCCTGTGATTGAATTATTAGAGGGATTACTGTATTTTCCCCATATTCAAGAACTTACCTTTTCTATGATCTCCAGTCTCTCCTCGTTGTCATATAAGTTTGGGATGTCCCCTGTATTCAATATCATATTGATATCTTCCAGAAATGATACATCCTGAGAAAAGAAAAAAAGAGCATTCAAGAACTCAAAACACATACTTGAAGATATTTTGAGGACTACACATTACTTCAGCAAAGGCAAAAGATGCCTACTTCGGAAATAGAATGTTGCCGAATTTTACCATGTTGCCAAATCCGGCAACTTCCCGAGCTGATTTCCTCAACCTGGGCACCAATGTTCCCGATTTTAGTGAAGCATCTCCTCCAATTGGATATCAAATTATGTTTAAACTTTAATAATAAAATTCAGATTTTTAGATTGAATTATCTCCCATTTGCCACATTATAATTTGACCTGAACCCTCCAGTATGGCAGATGTTTTGGGACATGATCAGAACTTTCAAAATTTTTACAAAAAAGTGTGGAATCATGCAGCCATTCACAAAAAATTTCTCTGGTTGAATGTTTCATTTTGTAGGTCACTATAATAACACAAATCAATACCTTAATCTGGTGGTCTCCAAACAGGAAGACCATGGAGACGCCGTCGTCCCCAGCACGTCTCATCATACGTCGCAGGTCATCGCGCCAGTCCACCACCGTGTATGTCTTTGTTATCTCTATCTGGAAGAGCTCAAAGTCGGACATGAAGGCCGCTAGTCTGGATGCGCTCTGTCGACCACTCCCTCCAATACCTGACAACACATTTACAAAATCTCAAAATACAGCAAAAACCTTGCTTCTCTCATTCTCTGGATATGCATGCGTTCCTGTTAATGCTTTTTCTGAGCAAGGGGGGTCTCTCTAAGTACCTGTAAAGCATTTTATGCATTAGCTTTTTCATGTGGTCTTATAATTACGTTTTATCTTCTAATCTTGTAACAATTCAATCACCCTGTTAAATCAATCCCCCCAATTTTGAGGACAAAATTCAATCAGTCGTTCTCAATAAATTTGATCACCCTCTAAAGTCATCCAACTAATAAAAAAAAATATATATATTACCCCGCAGGATTTTGGAACCATTTTGTCAATTTCATCCCCCTGATTTTATGGTCAAAATTTTCACTTCCTGTGGTTAAATTATTAGAGGATTTACCGTGGATCTTCAGATGCAGTGCAAGGGCGTCATTAACAGGGGTCATTGGGTGCGAATGACCCCTCTCAGTGCTCAACAGTGTTATTTTCTTATGTCATGAATGTTGGACAACACAGAACTAGGCTCTCTAACATGTCTAATATGTCATCATAGGAAACGACCCCTCTCGAAAAATCCTGGCGACACGCATGCAGTGATACTTATTATACTTGCATACTTTCGCTATATAGCTGAAATATTGCTGAAAGCAATGTTAAAGCTTAATTCTCGCTCTCTCTCTCTCGCATACTTTTGCACGAGCTGATAATTTTTCTAGTCTTACCAACGAGGAGACAGTGTCCATTGGGCTGTTTGAGGACGCGACTGATCCGTGATATATGCTCTATAGCAAAACCAAACATAACCAGGTCCATGGGAGCTTTACTCATCACATTGTACTCCTCTAGATAACCCTCGATCATCTGAAATTATTCAAAAATCTCGAACATCATTGAATTGAAATTAATTGTTATTATCTCTTGATCTGTTCTCAAAGACATAGACATGTACATCACATTACAAAAATCTTTGGCGACGTGATATTAAGGGGAGGTAACTCCCAATAATCTAATATGAATTGAGAACAATATAAAAGCAGGGTTCATACACTTACAGCAGGAAAAAAATCCAGGAGTTTCCAGGTCAATAATTTTATTTTCCCAGGAGTCTTTAGTACAATAACTCGTACCAAAGATGAACAAATTAACAAAGCTCAGGAACAAATTGTGGCACAGTAAGTCGTGGTATCAGATCGCTGGTTCTCCCAGAAGACAAAAGTGTAGTTATTCCAGGAGTTTCTGGAGCATTTTAAGCATTTTCCAGGACTTTCCAGGTTAGCAATTAAATTCCAGGAGTTTTAAGGACTTTCCAGGAGGCATAACAGCATCACCAGATAACAGGGATAAGAAGGATTGAGATGGTAACCTATATATACAGGTTACCATGCAATTTGAGGTGATGACCTGTCATGTCACACTCAACGTTGTCATGTTTAGTGGGACCTGAAGACAGGTTGCTGATTTTCTGGGGGAGATAACCTGCTGGCAACTTGAACGACAGGTCAGCACTAATTGTTTCCAGCCCGGAGATGACAACAATACAGGAATGTTTCAAAAGAAAATTGTTTTCCAAGACAATTTCATTTTTCCTGAATTTCTAAGAATTACCCAGGAGTTTTCAAACCAATTATTTCTCAATCTCCTTGAAGTGTGACTCGTCAATCATCTTCCATATGGGGATTTTTTTTTTCCAACTTTATTTTATAGAGGGTGGTAATTTCAACCTCTGTGCTCTCAAGGAGCCCTCCATCCGACACAGATACATGACTAAATTAACAATAAGAAGTTAACAATCAAAATATATTTTAAATATTACTTAATACGATTCAATATGACTGAAGTAAAAGACAAAATCCATGCATTATAGAAATCCTGAAAAGCATTCATAATCTACTGTAAAGAATACAGCTGTCTGCAATTGCTTAGTCTGTCATGTCCACGTTATTGAGACATTTTAAAATAGACGAGAAAAGCAGATATTAAGTTTTTTTAAACTCGCCTCTCTTAGTTCATCCATGTTTTCTATCTCATCGTATAGCCTCTCCTCATCCTTGGACTTCATGTAGTCCCCAAACATAAGGTTACGGATGTTGTCGTCAGTCAGAGATTTACCCGGAGTGCACAAGTATCCAAAAAGGGCATTCATCTTTTCCTTGAACTGAGACTCCACAGCATGCTGTCAATGTACAAAACACGGGGTTCATATATTTACAGCATATTTAAAGTTTCCATCAAATGAAAGACCATTGCAAACAGTGTGGGAAAATATTTATTGTAATTTTTTACGATTTTATTACACAGAGTAAACTGCAAATAAAGCATGGTATTCTATGGGGGTCTGTTGCAATCATATCTAGGTGCAGTGACGTCACACTGCCTTAATACATATATTTCAAGTTGTAAATGCACTTTGCAATGCTTGATTCAAGCTCAAGGTGTGTATACTTTGAGTTTCAACACAGACTCACTGTTCCAATGTGCATGTTTCACCAAAATCTGGGAGATGGTAACTCATACGTGACATGTCAATTTGAATCTTGCATTTAACCTCCCAGATTTTGGTGAAACATGCACACTGGAACAGTGAGTCTGTGTTGAAACTCAAAGTATACAGTCACATCTTAAAGGTGAAATGCAAAGGTTTTTAGATTCTCCTCTTTACCTTTTATATAGCTTGAATAATGATAGAAATACCAGTCTATCTGATTCACTTAGTTAAATTTAAATTATTTTGTCTGCTAGAATCTTTTTAAAAGTTGATACTCCTAGCACAGCTGAATTCAGATTTGCAAAACGTCATCGCTTATCTTTCCTTGATTGTGACATCACGTCAGACCAGCCGCCCGGAGACTGAACGTTACAAGTATTGACGCTCGGCCAGGTGGTCTGATGTGACGTCACAAAACAGCGTCAAACAAGGGCAGATAAGCGACGCGGATTTCATTTCTCAAATTGGCCGGGCTTGAGATGCCAACTTTGAAGCACTTTTCAAAAGCTACCAGGAGACAAAATACTTCAAATAAAACCAAACGAAATAAATAGGCTGATATTTCCATCATTAACTAGCCCACGAAGAATATATAAATGAAAATATTGAAAACCTTTGCATTTCACCTTTAAGCTTGAAACAAGCATTGGAAAGTGCATACAAAGTTTGAAATATATGTATTAAGGCCATGAAGGCAGTAAATATGGACCTAAATATGATTGCAACAGACCACCATAGAATACCATGCTTTATTTGCAGTTTACTCTGTGTAATAAAATCATACAAAAATTACAATAAATATTTTCCCACACTGTTTGCAATGGTCTTTCCTTTGATGGAAACTTTACTTGATGGTTTACGATCACTTTAAGCATTTTCCAGGACTTTCCAGGTTAGCAATTAAATTCCATGAGTTTTAAAAACTTTCCAGGAAGCGTATGAACTACTTTGATTGGCAGGATGTTCTTTCACTTAGTCCAATGAGCCAATAGCATTTACACAATTATGTTCAAAAATTTGAATCAACCAATCAAGAATCTGGAAGATGCGGATGATGAAATTTGGAGTTTCTTTGAATGACCCATTGATGATGTTCAAGGAGTAAAGCATTTAATAAGTTACTAAGAGTGATATATGTGCATTTGTATGTCCTAAGATTTCCTTCTAAGTTATCTGTAAATGTCTTGAATGAATATTCATTACTGCAACATTTCTGCGAAGGGTAATTCCTTAAAAGACATTTATTTCATTACACATCCACTGATGAGGTCCAAAGCTTGTCAGGATTGAGTCCAGCCAAAGTCTATATATGAAAGGGGCAGTTATCGCCACAATGCCATTACAAATATTTTTGTTGAATTTACAGTTTCATTCTTTCACCATTTCGACATCCTCACAACCATGCCCTTCCCTCCCCCATTCTCTTCTCCTGTCGGGAGCCCTGGTAACCGGCTTTGTCAAACATACTAATCACTGATGACTTCAAGTACTCTGTCAGCTATTCAAGTGATTCGCTTTGCTCTGTTCAAAGCAGAGGTCACAGGGATCAGGTACTGACGTCAGACTGCCAGTGTGCACCACTCGATATCTCAGCCAATCAGAAGCGCGTGTATCACAAGGCTACTCCATATTTGACAGTTTAAATGAAGGTCAGTTCATCTCGTGAATATATGTTTTTGATACAGGCCATCCACCATTAGTATGTTCGCTTGACTGATTGACCATGGTCGGTGTAAAGGTTGACCACGCTGTTCGCGATGATGATTTCCACTGCGAAATCAGAATATGACCTCCATAGGGGTCAGAGAGGTCAGATGTCAGCTTACCTTGACCATGAGGAAGAAAGTGTTCCTATCCTCCTCATCGACCAGTCTGTCGTAGAAGACCCGGTAGACCTCGTGCACCCACAGACGTACTATCTTCTGTGAGCCCGGTACACCGTCTGTAACCACCGTCTTCTTCAGCAACAAGCAGCCCTGGGGGTGGAATTAGCATATGCAAAATAATTCAACAAATTATTAGTCTAACTTAAATATATGTTGAAAGAAAAAAACAATCAGTTTGCTTGTAACATGTGTAATGGGACAAGAAAGATTGCTTTTTACACAATTGATCAAATCAAAAATGTACTGCACTGAAACTTATGTTGGAAACTACAGTACACAGCTGACCACACGTGAAAGAGCAGGGAAAGTCCTATGTTCAAAATATATAATGAGAAATGCCCAGTGGTTTTCTATTCGTTACCTGGACGACCCTGGAGAAGTCTCTCAGGTTAAAGATGTAATGAGATTTGGAAGGAGTGGGCAGAAAATTGGCGATGGCCTTCTGGTAAATTTCTGTGGTAGCTGAAACAATAATCTGAAATAGAAAGAAATAAATTTGAATAAAAAAACAAAGAGAGCGTACTACAAGAATTTAGTTGTTAATGTTTCTGTAAATAATTCAGTTCCAAAAGCATACAGATTTTGCAAAATACATGAACGACAATGTTTGGCAAGAAAAACAGTTCTCAAAGCATTAAAATTCAGGAATAGATATATGAACAATGAACATTTATAGTTCAACAAACACTAAATGAGATGAAATAGTCAGACATCCAGTGTGTAGACTTGTTCAGTGGATAAAGAGACTAAGTGGCACGGTTTTATATAAAGATTTACCAACGTGGGTATTCACAGAACCTTTTCCAATATCAGGACCAAAAGATGATCGGCCTTGAACAGATGTTATAGATCATTGTCTGTCGTCAGTTTTCAGGGGTCAAAATTTACACGTCTATAATTTTTGAAAAAGACAGGTAGAAATAAAGTACCGGTCTCCAGTGGCAAGTAGTCAATTACTTTTTTTTCAGTTTCCTTTTGGTGTTCAAAATATATCTTTGACAAAATTCATTCTAAACAGCTGCTAAGCAAGGTGTTGGTAATTTATTGGTAGCTTGCAACATGTAGATTTGTTCAGGTAATTTATAAAGGTGACAGGTGAACTTTTGGTCACCTGTCTTGTGTGACAGGTAAATTACTTTGAATATTTTGACCCCTGGTTTTGAGACACCCATGCACAATTGGTCCTCTGGATGTTGATGACCTCCTTTGTCGCACCATGTCGCTTTCAATTTCAAATTCGGATCCCCTGAGCTCACGATCTTCGGCACGACTTCAATGAAACTTTAACAAACAGCCTCATTTCTACCCACTCACCCTTGAAAATCTTCTCTGTGCTGTTTCATACGACAAGAAATGCCAGTCTAAGATCGGGGCAAATATGTTCTTCATTGTTTCTTCATCGAAAGACTCGATTCCGATGATGTTGAAATGTCGGAGGAACCTAGGCGTGACAGTATTCCTACCCCCACCAGGCGGGCCCATGGCAGCTAACATGATGATGTCAACAAGGTGTAGGATACTTGTATCTTTTCTGTGGAATATAAAGTAGCTTAGCTTACTACACTGATTGTAACCATGACAACCCAGCCACCATTTATTGGATAGAAATCCCAGTGTGGCACAAATGCTGGAAAGTGAAGTCACGAAAATACTGCTGGCATTATATCATCCAAATTTCTAGTCATTAGCTTTCGAATTTCACCTCGTAACTCTTTAGGCAGGGGATGGGAAATACTCTTTCAAAATATTTACCAATCCACTGAATGCACCACACTATATGCAAGAAGACGTTCAACCAATTTCACAAAATTATTCATAATTCTGAGGCTGATGTCTGCTATTCAAGGTCATAGCTAAATTAGTGTAAGAGCTAGCTCTTACACTAATTTAGCTAATTTATATGACTGTGTGCATTACTCTTTCTCTATTGGACCATTCGCCATCACGTGGATGTCGATAATTTTCCATATTGACTCTGAAGTGGGTCCATAAAGGTGGTATTGACTCGTCGTGACATATGCATCTTTTCAGCCAATGAAAATTTTCTTGATATTTGGTTGACCAATCACGATGCTCAAAACAAGCTGCAGGCATGGTGCGCTCCAACAATGTTTTTCTCAGTGTGTCATTCATATTTTTACTAAAACACTCATTAAAGTAATGATTTAAATTATATGGAGAAAGAATCCCATATTAACCTGGGATGAAAATTCCCACTCTGAAGAAGGAAAATACATCCCAAACTCGCCAGGCAGCTAGGCTGAAATGTATTTTCCTATCCTGAACTCACTGGCGGCTCAGTTGGGATGTGTTTTCCTTCTCCAGATTAGTAATTTTCATCCCATCTTACTCACCGATCGAACCAGTAACCATGATCAATCCACTGTCGTAGTATCTCGATAGGAGGTTGAGCTCCATACTTCTCCTTGGCCGGCATGTTCAGGTCATCCACAAATATACATAACTTCTTCCCAGGAGCTGGACCATACACACCCTTCTTCCTCCTATGGATTAAATACAGAATTACTCTCATATTGCAGAAGATCAAATCATGGATGAATCATGATACTGTTGTTTTCACAACTGCCTCTTGTTAGTTGGATTTCACAACATGTGTCTATTTTGGCCCGATCACGAGACAATTTTTTTGATACAGGACAGTATGACAGGAAATAATTTAGCAGTCTCTCATTTTCAAGGAGAGTGACCACTCTCTCTCCTCATCACTCGCCTAACTCCCCCCCCCCCCCTCCACCAGGAGATTTATGGATCACTCTCCTGAACAGCTCTTGCAAATTTTAAAAACATGAGAGACCGCTTTGGGAAATTACTTTCAGGCCTGCACCAAGTGAGTCCACAAGCATGGCCAGGGCCTTAATACTAGCTTGTTGTTAGTGAATCAGGTGCAGGACGCATATAAGCGGTCAGCGGATCTGCTCGCGGGATCGTCATCCAGAGCATTGGTGCTGGAAGCAGCGTTTTCCACAGAATCAGGAGAGGGGGGGGGGGGGGTTCGATGGTTAGGTTGTCGAGTAGAGTTGGGGGAAGTGTGGCAGATGATGGTCTGATTATTCCGGTTAATTATTGGGGAACTGATTTGTGGAGAGGGTACACAGGCAAATCTTGACCGATTCACACTGTTCAGTTTGTGTGCGGCAATCCTACAGTCTCTGCTGAACCCACTATAACACTGTAGTGCAGGAGTGTTGTAGTGGGCTCAGCAGTGGCTGTAGGAGTGTTGTAGTGGGCTCAGCAGTGCCTGTAGGAGTGTTCTAGTGGGTACAGCAGGGGCTGTATGAGCCTGTGGCAGGCACAAATTCTCGTTCATCTAAGTTGGTCGAGCACCCGACTTGTGAGAGAGGGGTCGTCGGTTCAAGTCACCGGTATCTACAACAGCTTGTCATAATCATTCAAACTAAAAGAGTCAGTGTCTATAACTTTTTATAGTTGATAAAGCAACTGATTCAATTCTAGGAACAGATAAATGACATACCTGTCCAGTTTGGCGAATATGATATCTTGAGTCTGATTGGCCGAAGTTTGCGCCGAGAAGTTGATGTTGTTTATAACGAATTTCTCACGTGGGAGCTCAGTGAGGTAGTTGTTGGTGATGGCACTTTTCCCCGTCCCGGTCGGTCCCACGAATAACAGAGGTTTACCTTGGGGTACGAACTTCTCCAGGAAATAGCGCTGTCGTTCTGTATCCACCGTGTCGATTATCAGCTCGTTGATCTGAAAATTTTATAATTTGTGACATATAAATTATTGGAATTACATATTGCCATAAAGCAAAAAAAGTTGAGAGAAATTAAGTACTGAAGTGTGGTCCCAATACTTGAATTTAATGTAAAATACTGAAGTGTGGTCCCAATACTTGAATTTAATGTATTTTGACCTTTGATAAACCAGAACTCTGTTAAAACCAACACTATAATCTGGTGCCAAACATGGTCAGTATACACAGGTTTCACCGTATAACCCAAGATTTAAACAGTCATTGACATTATCACTGATAGATAAATTCTGACTACATGTATTGCTTAAAGTATATCTATGTTGAATTGTTACACATCTCTATAGACTAGAAACAAAACACTCTCTGTACAATCAAGGTTAGTTCTAAACAATACTAATTTTATTTCTAGTTCAAACACTTGTATTAGACAGGATCAAAGCAGCTATGTGAAATGTCAAACAAAAATATTCTAAAGTGGTGTGCGTAAAATTCTAGGCTATACCAAAAATTCTCGAAGCTAATTTGCTGACTTTGAACGAACCAAGATTTGACACCTGTGGGAAAAATAAATACAGCCAAAAATGTCAGATTAATGTGTAAGGAACATAATGCACATTTGGTAAATCTTTCAATAATTAATCACGAGAAGATTGGGGGGTGGGCGAGTCAAATTTAATTGAGCAGTTGACAAACTGGTCCAAAATCGGGGGGGGGGGTCAAATTCAATAGAGCAGTTGACAAATAGGTCCACAATCAAGGAGGGGAGCGGGGTGGTGGTGTCTAATTTAATAGAACAGCGGAAAAATAGGATCAAAATCAGGAAGCCGAAGGCCCCCCCCGTGTCAAATTTAATAGAACAGTTGACAAATAGGTCCAAAATCGGGGGGGGGGGGCAATTCAATAGAGCAGTTGACAAATATGCCCAAAATTGGGGGAGGGGGCCAATTCAATAGAGCAATTGACAAATAGGTCCAAAATCAGCAGATAATGTATTATTTCTTCATTTTTTTAATGATTTTAGAGGGTGATCGCTGGGAACGCTAATCAAATTTTGTCTACAAAATTGGAGGTAATTGAATTCTAATAGGTTGAATGCAAATTATCAGATGAGTTACCACATGGTTGGAAAATTGTGGTAAATTCTAAAGCAGCTCTATGATCTGAGAAAACTGAGGGATATTTGTTGGGGTGTCAAGTCTGCATGCAACCATCAAGACTGACGTGTTACCAAGGAAATGGACGGGAATGGCGTAAAAAAATATCCATGCCAAAGTGAATGCTTCAAGAAAGTTTTTGATTGGCGAATCAAACAAGTTGACCACATTAATAGTTTCTTTCCAAACATATCCCACAATACACTGCAGTATCTGATAGGGTTCATCTGAAAAGGTCCAGAGTTGATAGAGTATATTACTTACTACATAAAGAATGGAAATACACATATATTTATTATCTAACGAGGTTTAAGGATAAGGGTGTCAAAGAAGGAAATTCTGAGATATCTCAGCATGCTGTTTTATTTGGAGGGGAAAATACAGTTTTTCAAAATCCACTGTGGACTGCTGCAGTAAACAGACATGACAGATATGTACGTGTTCGTGAACAGACATGACAGATATGTACGTGTTCATGAAGAGACATGACAGATATGTACGTGTTCGTGAACAGACATGACAGATATGTACGTGTTCGTGAAAGACATTCACAACGTGAACATAAGTCTTACCATGTAGCGTAACTCTCGGTCTTGCTGTACCAGTGTTTAACAAAGAGAGGGGTTATCAATGTTTGGGCGGGAAAATAAAATCATTAGAATTAGAGAACTGCAAACACAGGTACACAATATATATAATAATCTCATTCTGTTTCAAAATATGAAGACGACAAATATAATGTTTAAAGTACATGGTTTGTGCCAGTTTACATCTGAAACTTAAACAGATTATTGAAAATTTTCGCCTTTTTTCTCATCTATGAATAAATATTTTTGAAATTTAAGTATAATTCTTTCACAGAACCAAATAGCATATATGCGCATTGAATTTGATAAAACTGTAAAGTGGTGCTCATTTATTGTTAATCCATCTTTGCTAAAATCAGCTTCATCACATCAGGGGAGATAACCACAAACAGAAAACACATCAGGGGAGATAACTCCTAATCCATAAATTCACTTGAATTTGTACAGGTTCAGTTCAGGATCTGGCACAAGCATGTGACAACAATAAATCTTCATATATGGAAACAAGCAACAGTAAATGATATAACATATGGTACAAATGAAGCAAAGTATGTTGATTTCCATTCCATAATCTTGTGTGTCCTATCCTGCAATAAATCGAGTTCTCATTCAAATAAATATAAATTTAAATTTTGCATATTAGGACACAAGTTCAGCCCCAAATGCTGCAAATGAACTTGATTTCCATCAGACAAAAAGTTGACTGCAAATAAGGAATGTGAACCAAATATTCTTCTAACAGCCATCCATTTATAAATTGCAATCTTCGACACTGAATTTTAAAAAAATTGTATCAGTTAATTTCTTTTTTTTTGCTCCACAATAATCTTCAACTAAAAGTCAACATCCATGATTGTTATATTTGCTTCTTTTTTCATTTCTCCAAAGAATACTTATATGAACCAAAAATTAACGGAAATTCTATTCTGTAATTTGTGTTACTATGGAAACCAATATGCCATGTTTCATCACCAAACAAGATCATAAAGTACTGAACTTGTCATGTATATGAATACGTTCCGACATAATAAACCAGTACTTCATAATCTTTCACATTCAACTGTTCAAACAATTCTACCACTGTCTGCAGTAACTCAAATTTCTAGTAACTGTTTAAGGACATTTTAATTTTATTAAATATTTACATTCTATCGAAAAATTATTTAATTTTATCTCCTTTATTTACCCATTTTGAGTAAAATCGGTGTCAAGATAGAATAAATGCTGGAAACTGAATTAAAGTTAATCGAAAACCATTAGCATGTGTGCAACTGGAATGTGTTATAAATATTATGTGGCAAGCATAAACATACGCATTATTAATTCGTAACCCACAAGAAGATACCTCAAACCAGACAGGTATACATGATTCAAAAGGTAAAAGAAAGTATGGATAGCAGTGTAAACTAATGCCATTTAGGAAGTAGGTAACATTTATATCCAATTATTTTTAGGATGTCATGCACTTTCTTGATAAAGCACAAATACTAGTGCTGGATGGGTCAGTCCCGTGCAAGACTCGAACCCGTGTCCTCAGAGTTTGGCACCAAATCGCCAGCATTAATTACAGGCACTCTTGATCACTCGGCCACCTCAGCTTCCACAAAAGAGGAAGTTCGCAGACCGGAGTCAGATTACATACATTTACTACCCCACTGATGGGCTTTAGGAGCTGTGCCATTATTTGGTCTATCAGAGGGGTAGTAAATGTACGTAATCTAGACACCGGTCTCCGAACTTGTAATCTAGACTCAGGTCTCCAAACTTCCGCGTTTGTGGAAACTGAGGTGGCCGAGTGGTCAAGAGTGCTTGCATTTAATGCTGGCGATTTGGTGCCAAACTCTGAGGATGGGTGTTCTAGAATCGCACATGGGACTGACCCATCCAGCAGTAGTATTTGTGCTTTATTAAGAAAATGACACCCTAAAAATGATTGGATATATATGGATAGCAGGCCTGTGCTGTAATATTTTTTCAGGAACCTGTTACAGGTTACCATGAATAGAGACTGGGTAACCTATGATAACCAGTGCTTTAGGGTTAAATACATATTAACACTTGTATCTTATGGTAACCCATAAAGGATCTTCTAAGACTGAAATTCGTAAACGTCCAGGAGAACAGCGTTTACCGATCCTCGTAACAGAACAGGCCTGGATAGGAAGAGGACACAATAAATGGCCATAGTCAGAGAAAACTGAAAAGAATACAAAATTAGTCCCTTTTCAAATATTCTTTGACAACCAAATTTATGAAAAACCGTTATGACCTTTAACTTTCCTGCATTCCTGTCCAGTTATTGTGTATGATGCAAGCTTGTGAGATAGTGAATGGCTGCAATGGTCTTCCATACATTTAGCCACAATTAAGATAAATCTTATTGTGTGTGCATGGCCTAAACAAGTGAAGCATAATTTTTTCCTTCTCTTCACAAGTTCTTGATTGGTTGGTTGTTTGAAGTTTAATGTCGCACCTAACCTTATTGGTCACACAGCGACAATGACCCAAACAAACATACCCTAGCAAAACCCTAACCCCAACAACATGAATTGCAGGCAAGCACCTAAAAGGTGCATGGACCCCTCAGCCTGTTTTGTTTTAGTCAAGTAGGATCAGGGCTGCATCTAGAGCCAATTTAGTTTCGGAAAACATATGGGTGCCCAAAACTCAAATGAAACAAAAAACGAAAGTATTGTTGTTCAATTTGAAAGGATTTCTGAAGGAATACTCCTAGAAAAAGCTTCTGGGAGCCTCAATATCGATCTGATTGCATAGCTGGGTATTGAATTTCAATTAATAAGCCTCTGTTTTGTGATTGATCACATGCTCTTTGCACCGAAATTCAGTTAAAAAAATTGGACCCTCAATAATGAATTACGAAAAGGAACTGGGAGTTAAGGATCGGAACCTGCAAAAAATCCTTGGATACCGTATATAACAGACTTTGGTTTCACCTGAGTGGTGTGCTGGGATTACAGCATGCAAGAAAGTGTAGCACTATCAGAGGCAATTTATGCATTGCACAAGTGTGATAACAAGTAAACACACTTACTGACACAGGTCCACCCTTATCATTATTTTTTGTAGGGGGGGGGGGGAGGGAGCATAAGCTCCAGGTAAATTGCTCAGAGTCAGGCTAAAAATGGGCTCTCCTAATCACTCGTTTTAAATAATTTCCAAGGTACAGTAACATGTTTGGTGACAAAAATTGAAGCATTATGTTGTACCAGTTAAATGTGTGGACACAAATATGGTTCATGTAAAAGTTTTAGGATAAATCATATGATGTAGAATAAATGATTTAATAGCAAAATTAAAGAAAAATGTCCTTCATTGAATGAGAATCTTGAATGGACCAGGCTTTCTTGTATCAGGGAACCTTTAAAATTCACACTGAAACATGCAATGAAGGGTTCCCGATGGGCAAAAGCTGAGCTAAGCCATCAATAAATAATAATAAATAAAATACGAAGCTGCGCATCTGAAAACCCCTCGGCTCTGGGCGCCAGCCATTCATAATGTATTCAATTTGAAGCAAGACTTCAGGAACACCAAGCAGTCAAGTGACAAATATACAGATTATGAAAAATTTGCCATTAGAAATGGCCTCTAAGGTTTATGTCCAATCAGAGAAGTCGGTATTCATTACATAAGTCTGTTGATGCATCGATGATGTATACCAAATTTTGTCAGAGCATTTGAAAATTATCAGAGATAGAGATCATTAATGATTTCGCATAAATTAAAGATGGCCGCCCATCCTTCCCACCACTCAGAGAAACTGATGTGGTTATTCATTGCAAATGTCTTGATACATGGATGCTGTATACCAAGTTTCATATAGAACACTGAAATGGTATCAAAGATATACATCATCAAAGATTTTGCATAAATTAAAGATGGCCACCAAGGTTTCCGCCCAATCAGAAACACCAGAACTGCCATTTATCGTAATTCTATTGATACATCGATGATATATGCCAAATTTTACATCGAGCACTCAAACGGTATCAGAGATAGAGATCATTAATGATTTCGCATAAATTAAAGATGGCCGCCCATCCTTCCTGCCACTCAGAGGAACTGATGTGGTTATACATTGCAGGTCTCTTGATACATCGATGCTGTATACCAAGTTCATATAGAACACTGAAATGGTATCAAAGATATACATCATCAAAGATTTTGCATAAATTAAAGATGGCCACCAAGGTTTCCGCCCAATCCGAAACACCAGAACTGCCATTTATCGTAAGTCTATTGATGCATCGATGATATATGCCAAATTTTACATCGAGCACTCGAACGGTATCAGAGATAGAGATCATTAATGATTTTGCATAAATTGAAGATGGCCGCCCATCCTTTCTGCCACTCAGAGGAACTGATGTGGTTATACATTGCAGGTCTCTTGATGCATCGATGCTCTATACCAAGTTTCGTATAGAACACTTGAATGGTATCAAAGATATATATCATTAAAGATTTTGCATAAATTAAAGATGGCCGCCAAGGTTTCCATCGAATCAGGGAAACTGGTTTGGTCATTCCTTTGAAGTTTCTTGATGCATCGATGATCTATACCAAGTTCACACACGGAACAGTGAAATGGTACCTAAGATACACAAGATTAATGATTTCACATAAATTAAATATGGCCGCCAAAGTTTCCAACCAATCAAGTCCAGATTCAATAGGGTTCTGGGTCATGAGCATATGGATGTGCAGTGCAAGTTTGGTGTGCCTAGGGTAAGTCGTTCTAAAGATATCTTGGTAACGAGAAAGCTGTGATGGTTTCGCATAAATTAAAGATGGCCGCCAAAGTTTCCAACCAATCAGGTCCAGATTCAATAGGGTTCTGCGTCACGCGCATACGGATGTGCACTGCAAGTTTGGTGTGCCTAGGGTAAGTCGTTCTGAAGATATCTTGGTAACGAGAAAGGTGTGACGGACGGACGGACGGACGGACGGACGGACGGACAGACGGACGGACAGACGTACATGACGACGACAATACCCTTCGGCCAAATTTTGGCCGAAGGGTAAAAAATTAAAAATTATGAAATCACCACAGCCATCTAAAAATCTAATCATTTCATCAGTCAACATTCAGGAAGCTCTCACCAAAGTTTTGTCAGGACCGACTTGATAGATCTGCAGATATTCAGCGGACAAGAGCATGTTGATGGGCATAGATAACAGTGCAAAAGCTGAGCCATCAATAAATAATAAAAAAAAAAAAAATCATGAAATCATCATAGCCATCTGAAAATCTAATCATTTCATCAGTCAACATTCAGGAAGCTCTCACCAAAGTTTGGTCAGGCCCGACTTCATAGATCTGCAGATATTCAGCGGACAAGAACATGTTGACGGACGGACGGACGCTAGGACGGACGGACGTACGTACATGGCAACGACAAGACCCCACAGCCCTATGGGCTGAGGGGTAAAAACCCAACCAAAACTGCAAAAACATTTGAATTTTGAATTGTGAAAATTAGGCTCTACAGACACTGGTGATCACAATGGATCGTCAGAGAGCCTACTTTGTTTGGCACTTTAATCTACCTCCTGTGCCAGACAAACATGGTACAAACGATGCTGCCCTGAGCTGGAGGGCCACAAGTTCTTGAGACAGGTAAGCGGTAAGAGCCAAAGTTGATAAATCTTCTAAACTATCAGGATATGATAACTAGCTATGTGTTCCAACATTACCAAACTGTAAGACTAAAATGTTCTGATAGGCTGGAGTGCCTGATGTCTTTTAAATTTATCAATCATAGTTCTTTGCATATACTGGTAAATCCGTGTATTTTCTGCCTTGATAACATCTATTTTTGAGAGTTGTTGCACCTCAAGCCAATGTCAACAAAAGCTGTATCTTTTTCAGAAATTATCCAAAAATAATTGCATAATAGCATTAGTTGTCATTTCAGCAGAATTGGGATCATTAAAAATTGTTAAGCAGTTGAAAAAATTCAGACCAATTAACTGGTTAGTTTATGGGTGAGTGAATGAATTCAAGCATTTGTAATGTTATAATATAAAATAATGATTAGCATTGCAGTCTTTATAAATTCGGTATCGCTTGAATTTTTGAGAACAAGCAAACACATCCAAACAAAAAACTGCTTGGCACAACACAAAATTCCATTCTCAAACAGAATTACAAATGGTCAGTGTGTGTGTGATTGTGGAAATTACGGGAAATATTTTTTGCCTGTGGAATTCGGTGGCATGTGTGAATTATGTGGCATGTGTGAATTAGGTGATATGAATTAGGTGACCTGTGTGAATTAAGTGACATGTGTGAAGTAGGTGACCCGAGTGAATTAGGTGGCATATGTGAATTATGTGGCATGTGTGAATTAGATGGCATGTGAAGTAGGTGACAAGTGTGACTTAGGTGGCATGTGTGAATTAGGAGGCATACGTGAATTAGGTGCAATTTGTGAATTAGGTGGCAACTATGCATTAGGTGGCATGTGTGAATTAGGCAACCTGTGTGAATTAGACCTGTGTGAAATAAGTGGCATGTTTGAATTAGGCGACCTGTGTGAAATAAATGGCATGTGTGAATTAGGTGACCTGTGTGAATTAGGTGGCATGTGTGAATTAGGTGACCTGTGTGAATTAAGTGGCATTTGTGAATTATCTGTGAATTAGATGAACATTCTGATAGCAAATTGCATCCCAGTTAGTTCATTGGAGTCTTACCAGTTTATCATCAGATGAAAGGCTATAGGAGTTAACCTTCAGTGACAGCAATGGAAAGAGACATAAGAAATATACATAACTGAGAGAAAAGACCACTAAATACTACTTCAAGATTGACTAGACTAACTAATATATAGTGTTTAGTCCACCACAGAGAGATATACAGATGAAATAAATTCTGAGAGGGACAACAGTCAGGTTAGCTGTTTTATGTCTAATTTATCCTCCCTCTCAAAATATTATTTTCTTCTGATACTGCTCAGGTCTTCTGATTCGAGCCCCCCCCCTTCAAAATTGTTCAAATCAGAATGCCTGAGTACTATCAAGATCGTATGTAATGAATCACTTGGAAGAAATGAAGAAGTGTGAAGAAATAAAATAATAAGTCATTTCTAAATCTACAAATAAGATATATCTGTATAAGTATTGAGCAAAACATCCTATGAACAATGTAAATACAACCATATACCATTTAAAAGCATAAATTCATCACATCTTACAAAATATATACAAACAAAGATTCTGTGTGATAATTACATGAGTGTACAGGATTATGTGTGATAAATTATCCAATTGTGCAATATTTTGTGTGATAATCATATAGAAGTGTGCAAGATTGTGTGTCTTATATAAATAAGTGTGCAGGATTCTGTGTGATAATTATGTGCAAGAATTCTATGTGATAATCATGTAACTGTGCAAGGATTCTGTGTGATAATTATGTAAGTGTAAGGATTCTGTGTGAAAATATATTAAGTGTGCAAAGATTCTGTGTGAAATTCTGTAAGTGTGCATGGTTCCAGGAAAAGTGGGTGCGATATATTTATACAATGCACTTGGTGACTGAACTGTAGACAGTTTACCATACTAGGAGTAATTGACCTTTCAGCCTGGACAACAAAAATCTGATACGACATTAATGATTCCAGTGAGTGGCGTAAGATGCATATTTGACCTGTAGAAAAGACTATCCTTCATTTTGAAAAGGAAAGAAAATTCTCCAAAATCAACAGGGTGAACCTCCTACTGTCTACATATACCCTCTGACTGATTTCCACCTGAAAACCTGGCAGGCAGCATGTGCACAATTGACTATTAGCCAATCAGCACTGCCCGTTACAAAATGGAGTGGGCTCATGAGCTCACAATGAACCTTTACAAAAACTGTATGGTTGGCTGGCTTGTCTTCCAGTTTTATCCAGAGGCCAATGAAAACCCCGGGTTTCTTTTTGAAAATTTGAATTGGCCAATCAAGCTGCTTTAAAACTGGAAGATATCCCATGATGCAACATTGTTTCTTACCACTCCAACTTTTTCCGTCATGGTCCCCGATGCTGGGCTATGCACTGCAGAAGCTACCCAATAGAATCTATCCATTATTACAGAAATATATATGGGTAAATCTTTAGACAGCAAAAAAGATTGGGTAAAATAAATAAATATTGCTGGAGAAGAGATGAAAATCTTCATACAATCTGACATGATGTGAAACAAGTGGAACTATCGTAACCATAAAACAGCCAGAGAGTAATGACAAGAACAAAGTGATTCAAATATGTCTTCATGGGTTACGTGACCATTCGTCAAAACCCATCTATGTGGGATCCCCACGATTCATCAAAACTTTTTCAAACACGGGAAAGATGTCAAGTATCTAATCTGCGTATTTTTCTAGTTAATATGGATGCATTTTCCATTGTCAATGGCTATAAATGAAGAGAGAATGGGCCTGCACACCAAGTTCTCAGGGGAATCAGTCAGGGGTTGTGTATACTGATATTTGGAGGATCACACTCTGATAATGTGATAATGTGCATTGGAAGTTCATGAAATGAGATCCGATTCATCGGAATATCAAATTCTGGTAAATCCTCCAATAATTCAATCACAGGAAGTGATATTTCTCACCTTAAATTCAAAGGTTGATCAAAATTATTAGAACAGGAAGTTGACAAAATGGTCCAAAAATTATGCAGATAATCCAGTATTTCTCCATTATATTATTGACTTTATAGGATGTTCAAAATTATTGATGGTTGAATTATTGGAAAATATACCAGAAGATATTTAATGTTGTCCCTCCATTTTCCTCTCTTTTCGACAGCAAGGATGTCAATTTCATGCAGGTACATCTACGATCTACTGTAAAGTGCTGTTGTTTAAACTTAATTTACCTGGACATTCTGTTGGTTGTCATCCGTGTAATTGGCAGTAACAAATGATAAATAAACTCACGTAAGACAGCTGATATTGATACAATCATACATATATATAGTTCTTTAGACAAATGAGCATTTTCACAAAAAATAGTCCTAAAATGATTTGTGTAAATAAAAATATCAAACATCGCAAGATTAGTACTGTGGACTTGTAGTAACCAGAAATCAACGAGGTCGAGAAACACGCTCTCTGACACAATCAGCAGGAATGGTGAAAGTATCACCAATAGCAATGATATAATGAACTAATCGATACTTTCTAGATCCAGGCAGTCACACCAAGAAGAAAGGGGAATCCCCAAACTCACTCCTCTTAATTTTTTTTTTTTTTTGTCGAAAGAGACATGATAATTGGTAAAAACGTAAAAAAATCATCTAAAAATATGAAAAGTTCTCAACACATTGACTTCCAACAACGAGTTCTAGATTCTGTCACTAAGGGTATTCTTGTAGTAAATCATTCGCTTGCATAATGTAAACTCGATATGCTGGCATGCCTTATAATGCGACAAACACCATGCTGGCAGTTTGTGAAAGCTCAGAGTTATCTCGCAGCATGGGTTTTTCCCTTAAAGCATGATGGGAAAATTGGATTGGCCAATGGACAGTGGTACAACTTGTACATGGCTTGACAGATGGAAGCGGAACAGCTGCTTCGAGTATAGTCATAGTCGGCAGTGAACGTGTTAAATCTATTCTATATGGTGGTTGGGAATAAGAGAATCCCATATAACTTACATCATGGGATGAAAATTCCCACTCGAGAGTGGGAAAATACATCCCACCGAGCCGCCGAGATGAGGTTGGGACGTATTTTCCTTTTCGAGAGTGAGAATTTTCATCCTGTAATCAAGTTAATATGGGATTCTTTTTCTCATATAATTAGAATTATTACTTTAATCAGTATTTTGTTAAAAGTATCCACGACACAATGAGAGAAATGTTGCTGGAGCACATCATGTCTGCAGCTTGCGTCAAGCGTCGTAACTGACGACCTGCGTCACACACGCTCATCAGATATACGCGTGTGGGATGACATCCCAGCATGTTATATCACATAGGCTTTACAGAGTAAAAAATAAGAAAATCTGTTTACCCTTGTGCCATCCTCAATACTGACTGACTGTATGAGATTAGACCAGCCTGTCCACGACCCATACTGTCTCCTCACGTACACGTGGTCAAATATCGTTCCCCTCTTAGGAATCAACAAAGCTTTGGCAAACTTTAACTCCTTTGGCCTGAAAACAGCAAAAATCGCATTACAATCATGTCCAAGCTGAGATATATTAAACTACACATGTGAATGTTCATGTGGACACCATGACCTTGATAAGACTGCATGTATGATTCTTCAGTTGAGAACATTCTCATGGTATCAGATTATGTACCGCCCACTGTCAGATATACCCTCTGATTGCATTGAGTTAAAATTCAGAACATAGCTTTAGTGTGCATGACTCACAGCCAATGAGCATCATCCGTTTATAAACATTCTCATGGTATCAGATTATATACCTCCCACTGTCAGATATACACTCTGATTGCATTGGGGTTAAAATGCAGAACACAGCTTCAGTGTGCAGTCCTCGCCATGAAAGGCGAGCGATCGCTCCCCTTCTCCTCCACACACGCCCAGAGGTGGCAAGGCGAGCGATTCGTCGCTCCTCCAAATCCGAGAGAAAAATATTTATTTCTTCAGTATATATCGGCAGTATTTTCGTCATCTTTCACTGGTTTTCGTGGTTGCGGTTTCGATTTGCAAAGGAAGCAGAATTAAGACAACTGTCATGCGCAGTAGAACAACGCGACGTCACCGGCTCGTAACCTGGCAACAGTCGTCAGTTGGCAAGACAGGTGATCTCCAATTTATATCCTGATCTATCCCACGGTTCCCCGCGCGACATACACAACCGTATGCCCAGCGATGCACTGTGGGATAGATGAGGATTAATTTGAAGATCGCCAGTTTTGCTGTCAGTTGGCGGTTTTCCTTGACTTGCGTGACCGTCTGTTGTATACCTTCTTGCGTTTCATTGAAGTTTTCCACATCATTGTTGGCATTACCATGGCAGAACAGAGTCATACCGGCAGTACAAAACAACTTAAAGGGAACCGGGTAGAACTGAAAACTTTCAAAAGCTGGGGCACGGCGGTTCAGTTACATATCGTTTACAGAACAGTGGAGGCAGACAGTCGGCAGTATGTCAACTATACTGTTAGTCTGAAACTGTCTTCCTGAGTGAGTAGTCTGACATGTGACTTGAAAATAAGTATGTATTAATTGTGACTTGGATCAAATATAAATCAAACACTCGTGTGGAGTATTTTATGTATTGTCTTATTTATTGCAAGATTCAAAGGAATACCAAAATGTCTGCTAAAATAACACTGCTCGCCTTAGGTGGGCAATCACTCGCCCCAAACATCCCAGGAGAGCGATTTCTAGATGAGCGATCACTCGCCCATCCAGATTAAGGAGAGCGATCTGGCACTCTCCCACCATTTTGCTCATGGCGAGGACTGGTGTGCATGACTCACAGCCAATCAGCATCATCCGTTTATAAACATCCTCATGGTATCAGATTACACACCTCCCACTGTCAGATATACACTCTGATTGCACTGGGGTTAAAAACGAGGTGTGCAGCTTTTTGTGTCCATTATTCTTGGCTAATCAACATCATCCGTTATCAAATGCAGCGGAGAGTGACCCCAGGATATCACAACCAAACAGGATGTTGTAACGTGTGCTCTTTCCAGATTGTGGAGAATACAACTTGTTCATTCTTCTATAACTTCAGATATTTTGAATTACCGGTATTCCAAAATAAAATTTCAAAATCTATTCCTGAAGATGACTGAAATCTAGAAGATATACTGATTGCATTTTTTTTTTATTTCTCATATGCAGATAAATGCTTCCTGTGTCAATCAAAATCGAAGAAGGTTGAATGCGCATGCGCACCATGTTCTTTGTTTCAGTTTCTTAGAAGATAATAATCGAAATAATAGTATTTATTTCAGAACAACAGGTGGGACTGAATAAATGCTTTATTCGGTATATAAATACCTTGGATATTTGGCATTGTTACCCTCCATCTCGCAGAGATTCCTGAAGAAGTCGTCGAAGCGTAAACGTGAGACGCCATCGAGCGGGGCGCCCACAGACCAGACGAGTGAGAAGAGGAACTGAGCGATTATCATACTGGTTCTCTCCTCTATGATTTTCTGGTCGGAAATGGAGATGGGTGCCGGTTCTGTATCCTCATCCTCCCCCTCCAGTACCAGGTAATCCTCATCTTCGTCTTCTTGACCCAGTCTCCTACAATCGTCAACAAGGAATTATCACACAGTAAGACCGATTAAAACAATTTTTTAGCTTCAAAGGCACTGCCACATCATTTTTTTCTAGCGCTGTGTGTCAACCCTTTTTATCACTCACAGCCTGAGCTGTTTCTTACACACTTCCCTCACCAAGTTTTGCCAAAATAATGTTTTTGAGCATGCATCAAAGAGTTGTTTGTTGGTCTTATTTTATTTGCAAGAAATTATAGTGCTGAACGTTGACTCTTCAAGTAACTCAAGGGACAGTGTTGGTTTCGTGCAAATTGCATTACACTACTGCATCAGTTTGCCAGAAAAGATGAATATATTTGGTCAGTGTGAAAGAAAAATAATAAAAAGATTTTTTTAAAAAGCCTCCCTCCCTCATCTTTTTTTTCTTCAAAAAAGTGCCTGTGATTGAGATTATACACATATTAAAGAGCTAATTCATTTTATCTGAAAAGAAACAAATCCCACATGGTCATAGAGCTGTCAAATTGGTAGGGAAGTCATTAATTATAACCATTATTTTCTGTGCGACTGCTTTGGAAGTCCGATTTTGGTCAACTGCTCAAAACAGAACAGAAGAGGCAGCGGAAGACAGTGGCTGATGTTAAGTTGTGATATTACGTGATGCCATTTTTTTTTTGCCATCAAACCTCAGAACCTACAACCATGACGACAGCTGCCACTGTTTTGAAAGCATGGCAGTATGGCATTCTCAATTTGATTTGACATCAGGCACGGTCATTAGTTGCCTTTTGTGTTTGCTTTTCCTACGAAGTAGGCTCTCATTTGCAAATTGTCCGGTAATGAGTGAGTGAGTGAGTGAGTCCATCCAAATCCTTTTGTCGGCAAAACAAGGAGAACCGTTGACAGTAGAACTTTGATTTTTGGCATGAAGGAGCATTAGGGTACCCTTACCAGCAAGTTCTGAGCTGGCCTACTTTTGACAAAAATTTCTGGTGATTTTTGATGAAAATCACTGGTGATTCTGACTTCGGCTGTGCTCATCTTAATATAGGCAAGATTTCAACTTGGGAGTGGGGATTTCCAAGAGTTCAGATCGCGTCAAAGTCCTGATGCCTACCCTACTTCGTAGGTCCTGTGACGTTAGTCACGCTGCCATGTTGAGCAGTTGAGCAGTCACATAATAAAGTGATTCTCATAATTACTTACATTTTTCACTAAATTTGACAGTTCTGTCATCCCGTGTTATATAATGTCTATTTTCAAAACATGTGTACACTGTGCACGTGTAATCCCTCTAATAATTCAATCAGAGGAAGTGAAATTTCCCAACATAAAATCTGGGGGTGATCAAATGTTTAAGAACAACTAATTGACAAAATGGATCAAATCATGCAAATAATCCGTTATTTCTTCATTATCTTAATGATTTTAGAGGGTGATGAAATTTATTAGATTGACTGTCATGTGATCGAATTTTGAATGCAGGATTGAATTATTAAATGCCATGAATTGAAAACAGTTCAAAATTCTGAAGTTTTATTTTCAGAGACCCAATGGGAGATAACTCTATTACCTGATGTCCTCCATCATACAGCCGTAGAGTTTGAGCATGCTCACTGTGAGGTGAAGCCGGTGACAGTGAACCATCTGTTTACAGTACTTGGTCACAAAGTTCAGACACGGGGGGAGGAGCCAATCAAACAGCATCTATGGACACATAAGACATATTAAATAAGGACTGATCGAAAAAAATAATTACATAGGATGGGGAAAAAGCAACCACCCTTTTTTCTTCAGCAATCGAAAATAACCTTAGGAAATGTCAAATGCTGACCTTAATGCTGATACACGGGACATCTTTTACCGAGGCAGCTGGGAAATAAATTCACATGTCATGGCTGACGATACAAAAATGCTGAGGTAAAATCTATTTTATTAATTCTGCCTCAGCAATTTTTTCGCCAAGGTTAATTCCTTATTCACGAGGACTGTATCATTTGGCCAATCTCCCTCATGTTAAAAGGCTATTAATCGCTCCCTCCTCCCCCCTCGAGATTAATTTGGCTGAAAGATAATCAGGATTCAGATGGGCAAGGGTTGAAATGGTTAATGAAATGATTAAATAAACATGAAGCTGCGCTATCGAAACCCCTCGGCTCTGAACCCCAGCTATTATAATGTAAGGGTGTCTCTACCAATTGATTGGCTTGTGGGAAGAAATATTTACCCCTGGTATTGGAAGTGTACTTTCTTTGAAAAAAAAAAAAAGTTTTCCTCCCCTTAAATTAATTTGTTTCTGGAATAAATACATACACTATAGATATACGTTTGTCATATCTTGGTAAACACAACTAAAATTGCTGAAATGGAAATCATTAGAAGAGAGCCAAATTTGGGAAAACATTTAAGCGGTGGGAATATAAAATGACGTGTGGCAACTAAAAAGTGTTGTTAGGTTAGGTTGTTAGCAAAACGAAAAAGTAAAACTACAAATCATGTTGTGAATAAATTTTGTTTATTATAATTACTGATAAAAAAACTTGTTAGTGGAACAAGATGAGTGAATCATATTAGTAGAATAAGATCAATCAGGTGGGGGAATGGTTAGCAGTCCATTTTTTGGGAGGGATGAATAACTGTTAATGGAACTTTAATGGAAAAAGATCAATAACTTCAATGAACGAACTGTTTACGCACCTTTTGTGGGAGATATTTAATTGAATGCGACCCAGACAGCCTTATGAAAGGAGTAATAGGTCTCTGAAACACCACACTGCACGTTTGGAATGTTTGTATAGATGTGGTCAATTGTTGTTCTCATGTCTGTTGTTGGTGACAGTAGGAATTAGTGGATTTTATTAGACAAGGGGCATAACTCTGCAAAATACTTTCTGACACGACTCATTTTCGATAGGCATCTAGTTCAGGTCAAGAGAAATAGTCTGGGAGCTGGGCGAGGTTTAATTAACATGGAAGGTGCAAAAGGTTTGGGGTGCCGGGGGTGTAGTACTAGCCGCCACCAGAAAACCCCCAAAAGTTGGATTTAATTAACATGAGAGGTGCAAGTTCCATTTCTATGCCAAATGATTACGGACACCACACTTAATGCAAATCTGAAACATAAGAATGGGATTTCTGGTGGAAAGATCACTTAAGAAAGACGCTAATTAGCACTAATTAAGGTTTTAATTAACATGAAAAGTGCAAGTATAAAACCAACTCAGGAATGTACAGGGCAGTTGTCTGATTCAGAATCACTAACGTAAGAATGAATATTGTGGTGGAAAGTTCACTTAAGAAGAGGTCAAAGGTCACTAATTAAGACCGAAACTAATTAAAACGGCTGTATCTCCTGACCTACATTATACAGCAAATTGTAATTGGTGTCAAAATGAAGACGGAGTGAAGATGCACCACTGGAATAGAAAAAGTTTCAAGAATGTTACATTTAACTAGGTCAAATTAGGGGAAAACAGCTAAAAATGTACCCAATTCACCCCCGGGGCTAATTAGCGACTTAATCAACATGAAAGGTGCATGTATGAAACCAATGGGAATTTGTAGAGTGTGGCCACCTGAACATGAATCACCAACTTAAGAATGAAAATTGTGGTGGAAAGGTCACCTAAGATTAGGTCAAAGGTCATACCACGCCCAATGACCCCTAATTAACATATTAATTAACATGGAAGGTGCACGTTGAAAATCACATAGGAATTGTCGAGTATGGTGCCCTGATTCAGAATCATCAACTTAAGAATGGAAATTGTGGTGGAAAGGTCACTTAAGAATATAATTCTGCAAGCTGGTATATACCAAACCCGTTAGCAATAGGTGAAGCCCAATCCTCTTGTAGCTCCCTGAAGTATCAAACATTTATAAACAATGTTTCTGTTTGTAACTAAGTCAAACCTGCTTTAATTAATGCCATTAATCCCTTATTAATTGCACAATCAAACGTAGAAAACGGAAGTTTAAAAGAAAAAGTTAACTCCCCTAGGAGAGAGTTGTCCGCCCCTAGGAGAGCTCTCCACTCAAATCCAGCGTGGTCACTATATAGGCGACTGTAGCCTCATTTCTCATCCTCTTTCTCAAACCGAGACCAGTAATGAAACAAGGCCGCGGTACGAGGGGACGGAAGGGTGGGCACATTAAATTAAAGCAGGTTTGACTTAGTTACAAACAGAAACATTGTTTATAAATGTTTGATGTTTGTTGCCTAAGTCTTAAACCTGCTTTAATTAATGCCACAGTACCAACATACGGAGGTGGGAACCTCGGTCTTGTAGTATAACAAAGTAGGCTAAGTGACCGCTGGAATGACACAGAAACATGGGCATAGTATGAACAATCCATAATCAACAAATGCAACCTTGGTCATCAACATAAAAAAGGTTAAACATGTGAATAAGATACTGGTGTACTTATCTTTGATTGTTCACAGCCATGTAGCTGTGTTTGTGGTGTGGAAATTATTAGTTTCCCCCCGAGAGAGTTACCGCAACGTCGTGTATTGGTACTACTCGGGAAGCCGTGTTATACCAAGAGAGAACCTCAACCGATCTGATATACAGTCTACTTGGTATGGCTTATTTATCTTGGCTGTTCCTAAGACCGGTCGAGACATGTTCTGTTACGGGCCTAGTGATCGCCAAGTCACACCACTCTCAGTCCACAATCGTCTTCCATCCAACCATCATTCTAGGGGGTTGAGTGCAAAAGACGGCGCTGAGATCTTTGAGAAGGACGTCAGATTGAACCTGAAGGACACAATCAAAAACCGCAGTTAAGGTAAAGATCACACTCACCATGGATACATACATCTTAGGGTGATGATACAGTGTCTGACATCTCTTTAGAGGATCCAAGGTCGTTCATCTGACTTATTTCTTCCTTCCATATGAGATCAATCAATTGTGGACCAATAGTATGAATGAGATGAGATGATACAGCAATTTGCAGATTTGCTGTGATGATTCAAACTGCCGCCCCCCCCCCCTTTTTTTGGAATTTAGTTGACCACGTGCTGGGCCGCTATTAACGGCCCAAACGTGGATATCCCTTCTGCCTGGACTGACATATCTCTCAGATAGAAGTTGGTGAACGTGGAGTTCGTCGTCCAGGCACAAGATTGGACAATGTCATGGAGGGACAAATTCTTCCATAATGGCCATGACGAAGCAATGGCGCGAATCTCATGAGAAGAGGCATTCGACAACAGAGGGGGAGCGTCTATGGCCAATTGATAAGACCATTTAATGGTTTTCTTCAACCACGCGGCGATGGTATTTTTGGTAATATCACGCAAAGCCGACGGCCGAAGAGACAGAAATAACAGGCGCCGAGAGCCGCGAGCGGAGTCGGTACGAGTAAGATAGTGGCGAATAGCCCGGACCGGGCATAACAGGAGGTCGTCTTCGAGCCCATGCACAAAGTCTGACAACGCCGGAATGGAGTACGATCGTTGAGCGCACGGACCTGAACGCACAGACTCATTTTTGGCAATAAATTCAGGAATGGGCCGAAAGGAAATGCGAGACCAATCCGCCGTCCAGGTCATAGAAGATCTTTCAAGAGCATGAAGTTCAGATACTCTAGGCGCTAAAGCAAACGCTGCCAAAAAGGCGGTCTTATAAGACACAGCTTTAATCGAGGCGGATTCCAAAGGTTCAAAGGGTGGATGAATCAGAGCACACAGAACCACACCAATATCCCATTTCGGTAACAGTTGGCGCGTACGGCGAGACTGTAACGCGAAGGCGCGAATGAGCGCAGAGATATTATCGTTTAGACTAATGTCTACACCCGAAGTAAGGCGTAACACCCTAGCCAGAGCAGATCGATATCCTTCAATGGTGCTGATTTGAAACTTCTTATCACGATGAAGATGAAGGAGAAAGTCAGCTACGAGGGAAACAGAGGCAGCGTCGGGATCGGCATCATGTCTTCGGCACCAGGAGACGAAATAGGCCCATTTCGCCTGATAGAGCTGCGATGTGGAAGATCGATTGGCTGAAACCATCGTTCGTGCAACCTCTGCTGAAAATCCCTGGACTGCGAGTGCATTCTGGATAGTCTGCAAACGTGTAGGTTGAGCCACCGAGGGTTGTGATGAAATATCCCGTGCGGTTGACGTAACAGGTCGGGCCACACTGGCAAACGACGTGGCGGGGCGGTGAGAAGCGGGAGCAATACCGGAAACCACTGTCGCCGAGGCCACCACGGGACTACGAGAAGAATGATGCAGTCGTGACGGGTAATCTTCTGAAGTACTTCCAGGATTAGGGCGATCGGCGGGAATGCATAAGCCAGGAAGTTGTCCCAATTGATTGACAGGGCGTCGATGTCGAAGGCTTGAGGATCCCGAATCGGACTGACAAACAAGGTCAATTGGGCGTTGTTTCTCGTAGCAAACAGATCGATCAGCGGCGACTCCCAGATGTCGGAGATCTGCTGGAACACCTCCGGATGAAGTTGCCACTCGGTCTGAAGAACGGTGTCCGGACGCGACAAGCTGTCCGCTAAGACATTGAGCCGGCCCGGAACATGGCGGGCGTGAAGATGAATGTGATGACAACGAGTCCACTCGTAGAGATCCCACACCAGGCGAAACATTGGAAGCGAGCGTGTTGTTCCCAACTTGTTGATGTGAGCAATCACTGTGGAATTGTCCGTCGCAATGAGAAGAGATGAGTACATGAGACGATGACTCCAATGTTGCACCGCCAGAATGACTGCCTTCATCTCCAGAAGGTTGATGTGAAGACTGGCATCCAACGTTGACCATCTGCCGGATACTACTAATTCGTCCAGATGGGCACCCCAACCGGTCTCGGACGCATCGGTGTACAGATGATGACTCGGAGCCGGAAAACGGAATGGAACGCCCTGCATGACGTTGAGCCGGGATTGCCACCAAATCAGATATGGATGAAGAGACGTCAATACCGGCACCGCTGGATTGATGGAAGGTGTCTGTAGGTAAGGATACAGATGATACTGTAGTGGACGCACCTGTAGTCGGCCGTAATGAGTTAGGTCCTGAGTGGAAGTGAGCAAACCTACCAAACTTTGCCACTGCTGACGTGTCCGTGACGTCGATGACAAAAACTTTCGGGTTAACAGCTGAATTTTGTCCCAACGATCTTCCGGAGGATATACCAGTTGATGATGAGTATCGAACACTGCGCCGATGTAACGGCGAACTTGAGCCGGGACCAACTCTGACTTGAGAGGATGAGGGATGAATCCTAGATGACGTAAGACCAGAAGTGTGAACTGGACTTGCATGTTGAGACGGGACTCGTCCGCTGCCCATAGGAGGATGTCGTCTATATAAACCTCTATCTGAATACCCCGCAGGTGTAGAAAAGCCATGACCGGTGAGGTAATGCGGGTAAACAGCCAAGGTGCTATGTTGACCCCGAATGGAAGAACCTGCCATTCGAAACGGCGTTCGTTGACAACGAAGCGGAGGTAACGACGATGACGAGGATGAATTGGTACATGAAGATACGCGTCCTGTAAATCGACTGAGGCCAGCCAATCCCGAAGATGTACACGGGCCCGAATCGATGAAACAGTCGGCATCTTGAAGTGAGGGGGGGGGGCGAGATGAAACTTGTTTAACACTTTTAGATCGATCACCATCCGCATCTGGGGCGAGTCTTTCTTGGGAACCAGAAACACGTGGCTGTAGAACCCAAAACTGTCCTCTGTCGGCGGTAATTCTCTGACCGCTCCCTTCTCGATGAGCGTGTTGACTGACGACAGAAGAGACTGGACGTGACTCGCAGAGACTGGAAGGCGGGATGGGCGTGGCCAAACGATAAGCTTGGGAAGGGAACGAAAAGTGAACAGGAAGCCGCGCTCCAAAACCCTCAAAATCCAGGTGTCGTCGGTGATGAGGCGCCAATTGTCTATGAAGTATTGAAGGCGGCCGCCCACAACATGATGATTGAACGACTGGAAAAGAGGAGGCTGCAAAATTTCGGCTTGCTCTGATCCGGGAACTCGATAGTCATTTACTGGAACGACCACCCCTCTTGGTTGGTTTACCACGAAAGGAACGGCGCCCTCGGCGTGGAGGTTTGTCAATACCCCGAAACCTCCCCCGAGCGCCGCCATCTTGTTGGGTGGAAGAGGAGTTACGACCCCGCTTCGAGCGACGATCCGACGAACCACCTCGAGCAACAGCCCCAATCAAACGCGCAGTACGTTCCTCGCGGATGATGGGTACAACAGACTCAATAGAATTGTTGAAAATGGCGCTGGAAGCTAATGGTTGATGAAGCAGAAAGTCCTTAACCATAAAGGAAACGTCCGGCTTGACGGCCTTAAGTAAGGCATTGCGTTGCGCTTGGAGAAGCGAAACGTAAGAAAAAGAAGTGGCCTGAATAACTCGATGATTAGCCTGCACTAAGGTTTCAATGAAACCTCGCAAATAAGCAACACGACCCGCAGACAAAGAAGTCGATCCATCGTCCCGGCGTAACTCCGGGTCCAAGGCAATCCGCGAAGTCGCCAACAAAAACCAATCAGTGATAGAGGAAGCACGTTGGATTGCCAATAACATCTCTTGAATATTCTCCACAATTTTGGTATTGACTTCAAGTGGAGTAGACTTAGATGATTTAGAAACCTGAGATAAATCTCGATCACGCTTGGGCGGTTTGTCAGGTAACACGTTATCATGAAGACGATAGGAGATCCCTAGACTAGGCTTCTTAAATTTATTGTCATCTTGTAATTGACGATCGAATTTGTCTAAATAATCTGCCCATGCTGGTGACGGAGCACATGTACGAGGAACATCCGGCTTGGGAGTCGCGAATGCAGAGTCCGCAGCTGTCCGGCACTTACCACTAGAAGAACCCTTCGAAGGAACGGGCATATCCGGAACCAACGCTAAAAGCGCTTGCATATTCAGGAGAGGATCCATCGTCGACGTATCCTTGACACTAACCTGAGAGGAAGACGAATCATCCGACTCACTCGACGAAACCGGAGACGGAGAACAAGACGACAAATCATAATCCACCAAATGATCAAGGACAGGGGCTCGTTGAAAATGAACATGGTAATCTTGATCAGAGGGAGCCGAAACCCCAGGCAAATGGTGAGCAGAATCAGGAGAATGAACTGTCGACGTACGAGAACGGCGTACCGGGGAACGGGAACGCCGTAAAATAGTACCAAAATGCCCCGGTGGACGAGAACTACGGATCGGAGAACGAGATCGTCGACCCGAGGTAACAGGATCACGAACAGGAGAAACCAAACGATGAGGTGGTGAACCCGAGCGTTGTATACGAGAACGTGAATGGTAATGTGAACCTGAATGTCGTGTAGCAGTATGTGAACGACGATGTGAAGAATCAACAAATGTGGGGCTTGATGTTCGTAAGCCCGCAACCTGAACACTTAATGGTAGAACCGAACAGGCTTCCATAGATTTTTCAGCATTAGGAAAACTATGTCTAGTCTTAACCCGTAAAGGAGAAATTGACACTCTACGTCGTTTCTTTGATTTCTTCCTACCAACATGTACATGTGGAGAACCAATAGGTAAGGGAGAAATAACCTGGGGTGAAGATTCCTTTTGTTCGACGGGAACAATAGACTGGCCAGGCTTGACCGACCTGGCCTTTGTTAAGCGTAACAAAGGGACTGGATTTGAATCGATCCTAGACAATGAAACACCTGACCGGGTCAAGCTGTCTAGCAGCCTGGAATTATCATCGTGTAGGACGGTCCCGCTCGGAGGTATACAAACTGACACGGGTGACTGAGGATCTTGACCAGCCCGGTCAAGATCCTCATTACACTTCATATCATTAACTAAAGAAATCTCTAAGACCCGTCTGTCGATCTCCGACAAAGACGAGTCATCACAAGCATGTAACAGAAAAGCTCGGCGGGCCTGGGCATAATTCTTCCAGGCCGCCGGACTCCATAATACACATTCCGCGCACGTAGACGCCCGGTAACATAAATCTTTGCAAGAAAAGCAAGCTGTATGAGCGTCTAAATGGGATAAATCTTTCCCGCACGTACGACAAGGAATACCAGTCGGAACTTCAGACATAATACAGTAAGTAAGTTCCGAATGAATAACAAAAACAAGACTTGATAAAGGATATTACACCAGCGAGACAACAACAACCAATGTTGTAAAATTGCCTCAGAATACTTCCCTAGATGTGCACTGGTCGAAGCAAACAAGAGAAAGAGGATGAGAAATGAGGCTACAGTCGCCTATATAGTGACCACGCTGGATTTGAGTGGAGAGCTCTCCTAGGGGCGGACAACTCTCTCCTAGGGGAGTTAACTTTTTCTTTTAAACTTCCGTTTTCTACGTTTGATTGTGCAATTAATAAGGGATTAATGGCATTAATTAAAGCAGGTTTAAGACTTAGGCAACAAACTAGAAATAGTCAGAGTGAGCATGGCACGAGGTATTACGCTGATTGGGCATATCGTCTCTGCTGTAAATGACGTTATACCTTGTCCGTCATCCTAACCTAGTCATCATCGAATTCTACATTCTCATCTGATGACGATAGATCCTCCTCTTCATCTGAAGAGGACAGTTGGAGATCTTCGTCACTTTCCTCATCGGTAGCTTCCTCGTCTGGTACCAATGCCTCTGGCAGCTGGGGACCACTGAACCACTTAATTTCGTACGACTCGTCGTGGAGTTCCCAACCATCATCTTCAGTAGGATGTTGCTGGATCTCTGTGAGATCCGCATTTGCCCACATTCTTGCAACAAAAGACGCCCGTCGGATATGTTGGGAAATCTCCGCTTTACAGGGTGGAATCAACGTGGCATCGATGCCCTTTAATTTCTTCAGTGGGTCTTTGTTTGCCGACTTTGGCCCAAAGCTTTTCTCAAACACCTGGTGTCGATGTGCGTCCAAGGATAGAGCTGTCCCTCTTGCCTTCGCGCCATACATCCTTGCGGTGAACGACATTACAGCCTGGGTAGACTTCTCGCTAAGATTTCCCTTTGCCATTTCTGCAAATGCTGTTTGTGCGTCAGTGTCCTTTTCCAGCTGCTTGAATGGGCGTATCTTGCCCTTTCTGACAAAGGCAGAAGTGTAGTCCGACCCTGTAAAGGAGTGGAAAGCTGGCAGGGCATGGGAAAGTTCCTTTCCAATTGTCTTCCCAATGTCAGTTATGTTGATGTACCTCCTGTCGTTTCGTGATGTTGTACCAACATCCATCCATATGTTCGCTGGAATGTTCCAGGAATGATGGACCAGTATGACAGCAATATCTGTGTCGGACGCCCTCACGACCACATTTTGGACAGTACCATCGTCCATTGCTTTTATATGAGCACAGATTAGGGTGTCCGCTTCTTCGTGGTTTGACTTTAAGTCATCAACGACTTCCCTAACTACTGTGTCTCCTTGGACAAAGAAGTGAAAGCATGCCCCAAGGTAAGAGAGGTACACATGCTTGCGCTTGATCACTCTCGCATAGTGTGGTGCCATCCATTCTTCTCCTAGAAATTTCGGCAGTTCCTCCTTGAATGACCTTGATTGTAGACAGTCACCAATGTTCTTCGGACGCTTCTGCTCGGCACCACATATAACATACTCCCGCTTCTCCTTCTCACCAAGACCTCTATTTGCTCGTTCACTCTCTTTGATAGATGGAATAGGGTACGCGTCGTAGACTGTCATACTGGTCCATCATTCCTGGAACATTCCAGCGAACATATGGATGGATGTTGGTACAACATCACGAAACGACAGGAGGTACATCAACATAACTGACATTGGGAAGACAATTGGAAAGGAACTTTCCCATGCCCTGCCAGCTTTCCACTCCTTTACAGGGTCGGACTACACTTCTGCCAAGATGCAGAAATGGCAAAGGGAAATCTTAGCGAGAAGTCTACCCAGGCTGTAATGTCGTTCATCGCAAGGATGTATGGCGCGAAGGCAAGAGGGACAGCTCTATCCTTGGACGCACATCGACACCAGGTGTTTGAGAAAAGCTTTGGGCCAAAGTCGGCAAACAAAGACCCACTGAAGAAATTAAAGGGCATCGATGCCACGTTGATTCCACCCTGTAAAGCGGAGATTTCCCAACATATCCGACGGGCGTCTTTTGTTGCAAGAATGTGGGCAAATGCGGATCTCACAGAGATCCAGCAACATCCTACTGAAGATGATGGTTGGGAACTCCACGACGAGTCGTACGAAATTAAGTGGTTCAGTGGTCCCCAGCTGCCAGAGGCATTGGTACCAGACGAGGAAGCTACCGATGAGGAAAGTGACGAAGATCTCCAACTGTCCTCTTCAGATGAAGAGGAGGATCTATCGTCATCAGATGAGAATGTAGAATTCGATGATGACTAGGTTAGGATGACGGACAAGGTATAACGTCATTTACAGCAGATACGATATGCCCAATCAGCGTAATACCTCATGCCATGCTCACTCTGACTATTTCTAACTTCAGGGAGCTACAAGAGGATTGGGCTTCACCTATTGCTAACGGGTTTGGTATATACCAGCTTGCAGAATTATATTCTTAAGTGACCTTTCCACCACAATTTCCATTCTTAAGTTGATGATTCTGAATCAGGGCACCATACTCGACAATTCCTATGTGATTTTCAACGTGCACCTTCCATGTTAATTAATATGTTAATTAGGGGTCATTGGGCGTGGTATGACCTTTGACCTAATCTTAGGTGACCTTTCCACCACAATTTTCATTCTTAAGTTGGTGATTCATGTTCAGGTGGCCACACTCTACAAATTCCCATTGGTTTCATACATGCACCTTTCATGTTGATTAAGTCGCTAATTAGCCCCGGGGGTGAATTGGGTACATTTTTAGCTGTTTTCCCCTAATTTGACCTAGTTAAATGTAACATTCTTGAAACTTTTTCTATTCCAGTGGTGCATCTTCACTCCGTCTTCATTTTGACACCAATTACAACTTGCTGTATAATGTAGGTCAGGAGATACAGCCGTTTTAATTAGTTTCGGTCTTAATTAGTGACCTTTGACCTCTTCTTAAGTGAACTTTCCACCACAATATTCATTCTTACGTTAGTGATTCTGAATCAGACAACTGCCCTGTACATTCCTGAGTTGGTTTTATACTTGCACTTTTCATGTTAATTAAAACCTTAATTAGTGCTAATTAGCGTCTTTCTTAAGTGATCTTTCCACCAGAAATCCCATTCTTATGTTTCAGATTTGCATTAAGTGTGGTGTCCGTAATCATTTGGCATAGAAATGGAACTTGCACCTCTCATGTTAATTAAATCCAACTTTTGGGGGGTTTCTGGTGGCGCCCCCTACCACACCCACCACCTGCGGAACGTAAGAATGGCCGTTCTGTGTAAGGGCCGGCTAGTACTACACCCCCGGCACCCCAAACCTTTTGCACCTTCCATGTTAATTAAACCTTGCTTAGCTCCCAGACTAAAACAACTGTATCACGTTATGATGTTTGTATATGGAACGGTTCTGAAATTATGCAATAACAAATCATAAACATGTCGGGGATAGTTCCTTTAATTTTATGTTACATTCTCGTTAGCAAGGTACCAGAAAGTGGGTGTGGCGTGAAAAGTTAATCCTCTTAGGGGCCACCCGCTGGGCATCCATGCAGAGCTCTCCAATCAAGTCAGCCTTATACACAAAAATGCAGTTATTGCTTTCAAATTAATAATACAAAGATGCCTTGTCCTGGTTAAAATATTTTCTTATCTCAGTATTTCCTTGAGAGGACTGACGTAGGAAAAGACACTCGAAAAGGCAGCATTTTAAGACTTTGTTTTATTTATTTATTTATATTTTTATTTTATTTTACTGTGAACCCTCAGACTTGAAGTATTAAAAGTCTAGATTTTTTGACAGCATTTTTCGTATGGGAAAGGCAAGAGGTGATTGACTCTATGTACATTCGAATACGTATATTTTTGTCAGGCGCGTCCATTCGCGTCTAGGCGCAATTAAATTCATTGTCATAGAAATGGCTTCAGGTTCCTCGAGCAGTTTCAGTAATATTACGCATTCAGGTCAAATTGATTATTTAGGATCTGGAGTCTGTATGAACGATAGTGCACGACACTTATAAAATTTATCTGCCACTGTCCGTACATCTGCTTGCATAATATGTTATCACTTATCATTACACTGAATAATTCCAACTTCTTGAAAATAACAAAGACCGATCTAAGTTATCACAGATTACAGAGAGATATATTTGTTTCTTCCACCAATGATCAACTTTATATTATATCTGAAAACATAATTTTATATGCTTTAATTTGGAAAGAAATCTTTGGCGACTTCACGAAAAATGCTCTCTCCAAAGTCAGCGTGCTTACCCGAACCAACAACGGTCCTCTTCAGGTTTGTCCGATCCTATCCCATTAGACAATTTTTCATTTTAGTATTATGTAAATATTTAGGAATATTGCTGAACTAAGTTCATGTTTTTGTTTTATTTCAGATACTCCAGTGACTTGTTCTTCATATTTGCCTTTGTCCTGTTTGTTGGTTACATAGAGTTTGTTATTGTTTAAATCTTTTTGTTGAAGTCTTTGAAATATTAGTTTCTTGGTATGAAAGTTAAAACAACAAACTCCAGTTTACAATTTCTTCCGAAATTATGTTACTGCATGGGATAGCGGATTGCGTTCAAGCTTTTTCTGCGTTTATAATTTCTGGAATTATTTGATTAACTGCATGCATTCATCTAACTACTGCCTACTAATTAAGGTAAGTAATAATCATTGTGGGTAGGGTCATGCAGCGACAGATGACAGAGGAAGACAGGTACAACGCCAAGTTGTTATAAATTCCTTTTTGTAATTACAATCTGAATTGCATCAGCTCACGGAGCTGCGACTAGGTAAGTTTATGGAGATTGGCCTCCATCAACCAACAGAATCTTGGCTCCATCAACATACCAGTGGGCCTTGACTCAACACCACGACACTGATCTCGGAAACTAGACAGCCAAATGAGTAACTCAGGGAACGTATACAGGCCTACAACTGAATCATGATGAAAGACTTGGCCCAATTATTTCTCGCCGAGACATGAAGCTTCCGTCATATTCCAGGTAGGCGCCACGAGAGAGTCTCCTTTATTTGTCAGTGAAACAAATACGCTTAGAAATAAAACAATTCAAAAATGACCAAAACATCAACCCATTTCTTTAGAAGATATTTGATGCTAAGTGACATGCCACTGTACGGCCCGATTAATTCAAGTGGAGACTTCACCATGCATGCGGCGCCAGTCATACGCAGCCGCCCTGTGGGGGCTGCTTTAAAAATAGCCTTTAGGCTAGGCAGTCAAACACCAATACAACGATATTTTTTTTACAAAAGATAGATATTTTACAAAGATAGATACAGTTTATTAGTATTGAAGGCAGCACTTCCTCCTTTCCCGCAAGTATAGTATTCTTATAGGCCTATGGCCCGAATAATTCACGTGGAGACTTCTACATGCATAAAACACACAGGCATCCCTATGAGGTTCAAAGAAAAAAAGAAAAAAAGAAGAAAAAAAAATTATGGATAAAACAGTTCAGACACCAACACATCAACACATATTCTTTGAAGATGTTTAATTACCAAGATAAACCACTGTTCGTGTATAGTTTTCCTTTTTAAATCCTGACGAAACATTCCCTTTAAAAAATGGTGTCGATTCGCCGGGAATTTTCATATTTTTCAAAGTCGCTTCCTTGAACTAGAATCCAAGTATATATTTCTCATCCAGAGTCTTATAGGATTATGAAAATATACATCTCATTTCCTTATCTTCATCCGTTCTTAAATTAATATATTCAGATTTACATGTGTGCCGTGTGTCCACAGCTTTTTGCGTATCTGTTACTGATAGATTCGGGTTTGTGAATTATGTGAATTATGGTATACATGTACATCTTAGTCGGGCCGCCTTCCGTGAGACACGACAGGCGTTCTCACCTTGGTTAATCGCTCCCATTCAAAAAAAATTTCAAAGAAATGCCGAACCCGAATCCTCTATTCAGAAAATCGGATAGATATTGGCAGAGTTTTGCAGCATTCAAACGGATACGTATACTACGGGATTTATTGATAACCGTAAAATAGAATCTAATTAAAATCAACCCATTTAAACCCTAACCAAAGAAGTATGTTTCAGTTGAATGTGTGGTGATAATAAATTTATTTCCACCCAGATGAAGCTACAAAATCGAGCCAGTTATAATAGATTCGGGTTTGCACATTACAGTACACATCGAGTCGGGCCACCCGCGGTGAGACACGATAGGCCTTCTCGCCTTGGTTAATCGCTCCCATTCATAGAGAAATTTCAAAGAAATGCCGAACCCGAATCCTCAATTCGGGATTTTGAATCGGGCATCTCTTCATGATCAGGTTTAATAATCACTTAATATACGTACCGTATGTGCACGTAGGCCTATTTCGCGCTGCGATGTACTGATTTGGTCACAAATTTATAGTATCCGTTATCTATTCGAAATTCTACATCTTTCCGATATGGTGAATTTTAGCGTTGGACATAACAGTCGACATTTAATGAAGCGCAACAGACTCCTGTTTCAATATGGTATCCGCTCCTGACAGCTGCGCATGGCGTTGGGTTATGTCGTTTTACCTAAGTCCTATATCACCGAATCAGCGTAACACATTCACTTTTATGCTGTGGCAAATTTCAGGATACAATTCTCTGGAAAATTGCAATGATATACTTGGCTTATATTATTTATTCAAGGAACAAACAAAATGATCATTATTACTCAAGCATTTATGCTCGACAGTTAGCCGACAAGTATTTAAGCAATGAAACAAATTGTTCCTTCCTTGATTGAGGTCGGCGTCTGTGACGGGCTATTGGGCTATTTGTTTTTCATTCCATTTAGCTTTTTCAGGAGCATATAAGTATATGGATGATCAAACAAGTAATGTTCACCATCGTTCAGAAACACTGCACACGTTACAGCTGTTCTATTTTCCATGTTTTATAGGCGTATAATCACGTACATGCATGCGCACGACGATACGGGATTTATCGATAAACGTAAAATAGAATCAACTTGAAATCGGCTCATTTAAGCTCTAACTAAAGAAGTATGTTTCAGTTCTTTGTCTAGTGCTAATAACTTTCTTCCAAACTATAGGAAGCTACAAAATCGGGCCAGTTAATAGATTCGGGTTTGTTAATTACAGTACACATCGAGACGGACCACCCGCCGTGAGACACGGCAGGCGTTCTCACCTTGGTTAATGGTTCCCATTCATAGAGAAAGTTCAAAGAAATGCCGAACCCGAATCCTCTATTCAGGATTCGGGTTTCGTGCGACGAAATATTAAAGGCGCTGCCCCCGACATGAATGGATTTTTATTTGTAAAAAGGGGCATAACTCTGCAAAATATTGTCCGAGATGACTCATTTTCGATAGGCTTCTGATTTACGTGAAGATAAATAGATGTAACAAGTTTGGTTGCCATGCATGAAACGGTTCTGTAGATATCGCGGTAACGGACGGACGGACGTACGGACGGACGGACAGCCGTACATGATGACGACAATACCCCTAGGCCAAAGTTGGCCGAGGGGTAAAAATATACCCAATGCAGGTGGCATGTTGGAATTATTTCTACCCGTCTCCTCTAAACAGTAGCCTGAACACACTAATGATACAAAATAATAATATTCCTTTTTTGTTTTGTAATATTGCATAAATATGAAGAAAGAATTGTTCAGTATATGGGAGGGCTGATTAGTTTCATTTGTGTCTAATTAATATTGCATTAATTAATCTATTGACAGTTTCCTGCATTTTCTGTGCAAAAATGAAACAGCCATAAAAAAATATATATATATTTTGGCTACCTGTCACTCGAGACATGGACAACACAACAGGTGGACTCTGATGAGCCGTCCATATATATCCACATAGAGAGATAAATTTAGAAACTTGTGATAACCATGAAAGCAAATTTTTGCTACAAAATCTTGTTGAACTCACCTGTATTATATTTCTCTGTTCCTTGGTCAGGTTATCTGGTAGTTTATTGGCCATCCAGGAAGTGACCAATGGCTGCCATCCTAACTGTAACGGGTCCATATAGATCATCCCACATCTGAGTGAAAGGCCCAAGACGAGTGGGTTAAAATGTGGACAATATTTATCGTTTTGAAGCATATCTTGACAATTACACTTTTCTATGTAGAAACAACGATTAATTATCTCACTTGCATTTGAATGATAGCTCCAATTCAATATATTATGATCAATTATTATGCTTTTATGCGGAGATGGAGAGACGGACACATAGAAAGATGTTCACTGCAAACTACTTTTCTTACATGCTTTGAGAAAAATGTTATAAATTTTTTGAATATTTGCAGAAAATTAGAAATTCTCCATTACATATATGTATTTCTGAACCTCGAGCCACTGTAAGTATGATGTATGAATGAAGCTCTGCACATATGGTTGATTGAACTGGATAACAGACTAGTGAGGCCTCTTTTAGATCGTATGGCTCAAATATCAGGTTCTGTATGTGACTCACCCACTAACAGTTGCTTCAGCCAATGTACATCGAGAAAATGAGTGACTTGTGAGGCCTGTTTAGATATATCAAGTTCTGTACACCTGCTAACAGTGATTTGTGGCTCAAATATTCAATTTGGTATGTGACTCACCTGCTAACAGTGGCTGGTGAGGCCTGTTCGAACTAGATCTTGTGGCTCAAATATCAAGTTTTGTATGTGACTCACTTACTAACAGTGGCTGGTGAGGCCATTCCAGATCCTGTGGCTCAAATATCATGTTTGTAAGTAACTCACCTGCTAACTGGGGTAGTTAGGCCTGTTTCAAATCTTGTGGCTCAAATATCATGTTCTGTATTTGACTCACCTGCTAACAGTTGCTGGTGTGGCTTGTTCAAGATGTTGTGGCTCAAATATCATGTTCTGTATGTAATTCACCTACTAACAGTGGCTGGCATGGCTTGTTCAAGATCTTGTGGCTCAAATATCATGTTTTGTATGTGACTCATCAGCTAACACTGATCTTGTGGCTTAAATATCATGTTCTATATGTGACTCACCTGCTAACAGTGACTGGTGTGGCTTGTTCGCGATCTTGTGACTCAAATATCATGTTCTGTATGTAACTCACCTGCTAACAGTGGCTGGTGTGGCTTGATTAAGATCTTGTGGCTCAAATATCATGTTCTATACATGACTCACCTATTAACAGTGGCCGGTGTGGCTTGTTCAAGATCTTATGGCTTAAATATCATGTTCTATATGTGACTCAGCTGCTAACAGTGGCCGGTGTGGCTTGTTCAAGATCTTGTGGCTCAAATATCATGTTCTGTAAATGACTCACCTGCTAACAGTGATGTTGTGGCTTCGCTATATAGCTGAAATATTGCTGAAGGCAACATTAAACCTTAAAGGTTATACCAAATGACTCTATACTACTTTGCATTAAAACATACCCAGTAGTGTTCCTTACAACAAATTAGTATTTTTTTCTCGAATAATGTCGTCGAAGTGGGTTTTAGGACACGAATAGCACACATGTGGGGGAAAACGTATTGGAGCCATGACTTCTGGAGCATGACGTCACAACCTGATTACGATTGCGCCCTAAACATCATAGTCTATGACGTCGGGCGTTGTTACGAAAGATTCACCCAACTGTGGGAGTTCTAGCGTGATGTCGCTGACATTTTGACATCAAAACAGGCATTTGAGCGAGATCGTAATCAGGTTGTGACGTCACAGGTCAAGCGGTCACAGCTTTCGCCGTTTTGAAAGGGGCATGAAATTGTCGGACTTTACTGCTGCTATTTCCAACCTTGGGAAGTTTGAAAACATACAAAAATGTCAAACAAGTCTATATAATCACCTCTATAACAATTTAGCACAAAAAAGTAGCAGATTTTGAGACCATTTTGTAGAACCTTTAATTCTCTCTCTCTCTCTCTCAAATATAATGTTCTATATGTGACTCACCTGCTAACAGTGATCTTGTGGCTTAAATATAATGTTCTATATATGACTCACCTGCTAGCAGTGGCTGGTGAGGCTTGTTCTAGATCTTGTGGCTCAAATATCATGTTTTTTATGTGACTCCTGTTCAATAGTTGTAGTAGCGAGGCCTGTTCTAGATCTTGTGGCTCAAATATCATGTAC
>JAVTVY010017215.1:0-62750 GCA_036873755.1 Hanleya hanleyi | reverse complement strand
ACTGAGCCTATGACATCGTATGCTAAGACTCCGGGTGACCTGGACAACTGAGCCTATGTCATTGTATGCTAAGACTCCAGGTGACCTGGACAACTGAGCCTATGACATCGTATGCTAAGACTTCGGGTGACCTGTACAACTGAGCCTATCACATTGTATGCCAGCACTCCGGGTGATCTGGACAAATGAGTCTATGACATCGTATGCTAAAACTCCGGGTGATCTGGGCAACTGAGCCTATGACATTGTATGCTAAGACTCCGGGTTTCCTGGACAACTGAGCCTATGACATATGTATGCTATGACTCCGGGTGACCTCGACCACTGAGCCTATGACATCGTATGCTAAGACTCCGGGTGACCTGGACAACTGAGCCTATGTCATTGTATGCTAAGACTCCAGGTGACCTGGACAACTGAGCCTATGACATCGTATGCTAAGACTCCGGGTGACCTCGACAACCGAGCCTATGACATCGTATGCTAAGACTCCGGGTGACCTGGACAACTGAGCCTGTCACATTGTATGCCAACACTCCGGGTGACCTGGACAACTGAGCCTATGACATCGTATGCTAAGACCCCGGGTGACCTGGACAACTGAGCCTATGACATTGTATGCTAAGACTCCGGGTGACCTGGACAACTGAGCCTATGACATATGTATGCTAAGACTCCGGGTGACCTCGACAACTGAGCCTATGACATCGCATGCTAAGACTCCGGGTGACCTGGACAACTGAGCCTATGACATCGTATGCTAAGACTCCGGGTGACCTCGACAACTGGGCCTATGACATCGTATGCTAAGACTCCGGGTGACCTGGACAACTGAGCCTATGACATTGTATGCTAAGACTTCGAGTGACCTAAACAACTGAGCCTATGACATTGTATACTAAGACTCCGGGTGAACTGGACAACTGAGCCTATGTCATTGTATGCTAAGACTCCGGGTGACCTGGACAACTGAGCCTATGTCATTGTATGCTAAGACTCCGGTTGACCTGGACAAATGAGTCTATGATATCGTGTGCTAAGACTCCGGGTGACCTGGACAACTGAACCTATGACATTGTATGCTAAGACTCCGGGTGACCTGGACAACTGAGCCTATGTCATTGTATGCTAAGACTCCGGGTGACCTGGACAACTGAGCCTATGACATCGTATGCTAAGACTCCGGGTGACCTCGACAACCGAGCCTATGACATCGTATGCTAAGACTCCGGGTGACCTGGACAACTGAGCCTAGGACATCGTACTCTAAGACTCCGGGTGACCTGGAGAACTTAGTCTATGACATCGTATGGTAAGACTCCGGGTGACCTGGACAACTGAGCCTATGTCATTGTATGCTAAGACTCCGGGTGACCTGGACAACTGAGTCTATGTCATTGTATGCTAAGACTCCGGGTGACCTGGACAACTGAGCCTAGGACATCGTATGCTAAGACTCCGGGTGACCTGGACAACTGAGTCTATGACATCGTATGCTAAGACTCCGGGTGACCTCGACAACTGGGCCTATGACATCGTATGCTAAGACTCCGGGTGACCTGGACAACTGAGCCTATGACATTGTATGCTAAGACTCCGAGTGACCTGGACAACTGAGCCTATGACATTGTATGCTAAGACTCCGGGTGACCTGGACAACTGAGCCTATGTCATTGTATGCTAAGACTCCGGGTGACCTGGACAACTGAGCCTATGACATCGTATGCTAAGACTCCGGGTGACCTGGACAACTTAGTCTATGACATCGTATGCTAAGACTCCGGGTGACCTGGACAACTTAGTCTATGACATCGTATGGTAAGACTCCGGGTGACCTGGACAACTGAGTCTATGACATCGTATGCTAAGACTCCGAGTGACCTGGACAAATGAGTCTATGGCATCGTATGCTAAGACTCCGGGTGACCTGGACAACTGAGCCTATGACATCGTATGCTAAGACTTCGGGTGACCTGTACAACTGAGCCTATCACATTGTATGCCAGCACTCCGTGTGATCTGGACAAATTAGTCTATGACATCGTATGCTAAAACTCCGGGTGACCTGGGCAACTGAACCTATGACATTGTATGCTAGGACTCCGGGTGACCTGGACAACTGAGCCTATGTCATTGTATGCTAAGACTCCGGGTGACCTCGACAACTGAGCCTATGACATCGTATGCTAAGATTCTGGGTGACCTGGACCACTGAGCCTATGACATCGTATGCTAAGACTCCGGGTGACCTGGACAACTGAGCCTATGTCATTGTATGCTAAGACTCCAGGTGACCTGGACAACTGAGCCTATGACATCGTATGCTAAGACTCCAGGTGACCTCGACAACCGAGCCTATGACATCGTATGCTAAGACTCCGGGTGACCTGGACAACTGAGCCTATCACATTGTATGCCAACACTCCGAGTGACCTGGACAACTGAGCCTATGACATTGTATGCTAAGACTCCGGGTGACCTGGACAGCTGAGCCTATGACATATGTATGCTAAGACTCCGGGTGACCTCGACCACTGAGCCTATGACATCGCATGCTAAGACTCCGGGTGACCTGGACAACTGAGCCTATGACATCGTATGCTAAGACTCCGGGTGACCTCGACAACTGGGCCTATGACATCGTATGCTAAGACTCCGGGTGACCTGGACAACTGTGCCTATGACATTGTATGCTAAGACTTCGAGTGACCTGGACAACTGAGCCTATGACATTGTATACTAAGACTCCGGGTGAACTGGACAACTGAGCCTATGTCATTGTATTCTAAGACTCCGGGTGACCTGGACAACTGAGCCTATGTCATTGTATGCTAAGACTCCGGTTGACCTGGACAAATGAGTCTGTGACATCGTGTGCTAAGACTCCGGGTGACCTGGACAACTGAACCTATGACATTGTATGCTAAGACTCCGGGTGACCTGGACAACTGAGCCTATGTCATTGTATGCTAAGACTCCGGGTGACCTGGACAACTGAGCCTATGTCATTGTATGCTAAGACTCCGGGTGACCTGGACAACTGAGCCTATGTCATTGTATGCTAAGACTCCGGGTGACCTGGACAACTGAGCCTATGGCATTGTATGCTAAGACTCCGGGTGACCTGGACAACCGAGCCTATGACATCGTATGCTAAGACTCCGTGTGACCTGGACAACTAAGCCTATCACATTGTATGCCAACACTCCGGGTGACCTGGACAACTGAGCCTATGACATTGTATGCTAAGACTCCGGGTGACCTGGACAACTGAGCCTATGTCATGGTATGCTAAGACTCCGGGTGACCTGGACAACTGAGTCTATGTCATTGTATGCTAAGACTCCGGGTGACCTGGACAACTGAACCTAGGACATCGTATGCTAAGACTCCGGGTGACCTGGACAACTGAGTCTATGACATCGTATGCTAAGACTCCGGGTGACCTGGACAACTGAGTCTATGACATCGTATGCTAAGACTCCGGGTGACCTGGACAACTTAGCCTATGTCATTGTATGCTAAGACTCCGGATGACCTCGACAACTGAGCCTATGTCATTGTATGCTAAGACTCCGGGTGACCTGGACAACTGAGCCTATGTCATTGTATGCTAAGACTCCGGGTGACCTGGACAACTGAGTCTATGTCATTGTATGCTAAGACTCCGGGTGACCTGGACAACTGAGCCTATGACATCGTATGCTAAGACTCCGGATGACCTGGACAACTTAGTCTATGACATCGTATGTTAAGACTCCGGGTGACCTGGACAACTGAGCTTAAAACATCGTATGCTAAGACTCCGGGTGACCTGGACAACTGAGTCCATGACATCGTATGCTAAGACTCCGAGTGACCTGGGCAACTGAGCCTAAAACATCGTATGCTAAGATTCCGGGTGGCCTGGACAAATGAGTCTATGGCATCGTATGTTAAGACTCCGGGTGACCTGGACAACTGAGCCTATGACATCGTATGCTAAGACTTCGGGTGACCTGTACAACTGAGCCTATCACATTGTATGCCAGCACTCCGGGTGATCTGGACAAATGAGTCTATGACATCGTATGCTAAAACTCCGGGTGATCTGGGCAACTGAGCCTATGACATTGTATGCTAAGACTCCGGGTGACCTGGACAACTGAGCCTATGACATATGTATGCTATGACTCCGGGTGACCTCGACCACTGAGCCTATGACATCGTATGCTAAGACTCCGGGTGACCTGGACAACTGAGCCTATGTCATTGTATGCTAAGACTCCAGGTGACCTGGACAACTGAGCCTATGACATCGTATGCTAAGACTTCGGGTGACCTGTACAACTGAGCCTATCACATTGTATGCCAGCACTCCGGGTGATCTGGACAAATGAGTCTATGACATCGTATGCTAAAACTCCGGGTGATCTGGGCAACTGAGCCTATGACATTGTATGCTAAGACTCCGGGTGACCTGGACAACTGAGCCTATGACATATGTATGCTATGACTCCGGGTGACCTCGACCACTGAGCCTATGACATCGTATGCTAAGACTCCGGGTGACCTGGACAACTGAGCCTATGTCATTGTATGCTAAGACTCCAGGTGACCTGGACAACTGAGCCTATGACATCGTATGCTAAGACTCCGGGTGACCTCGACAACCGAGCCTATGACATCGTATGCTAAGACTCCGGGTGACCTGGACAACTGAGCCTATGACATCGTATGCTAAGACCCCGGGTGACCTCGACAACTGGGCCTATGACATCGTATGCTAAGACTCCGGGTAACCTGGACAACTGAGCCTATGACATTGTATGCTAAGACTCCGGGTGACCTGGACAACTGAGCCTATGACATATGTATGCTAAGACTCCGGGTGACCTCGACAACTGAGCCTATGACATCGCATCCGGGTGACCTGGACAACTGAGCCTATGACATCGTATGCTAAGACTCCGGGTGACCTCGACAACTGGGCCTATGACATCGTATGCTAAGACTCCGGGTGACCTGGACAACTGAGCCTATGACATTGTATGCTAAGACTTCGAGTGACCTGGACAACTGAGCCTATGACATTGTATGCTAAGACTCCGGGTGACCTGGACAACTGAGCCTATGTCATTGTATGCTAAGACTCCGGGTGACCTGGACAACTGAGCCTATGTCATTGTATGCTAAGACTCCGGTTGACCTGGACAAATGAGTCTATGATATCGTGTGCTAAGACTCCGGGTGACCTGGACAACTGAACCTATGACATTGTATGCTAAGACTCCGGGTGACCTGGACAACTGAGCCTATGTCATTGTATGCTAAGACTCCGGGTGACCTGGACAACTGAGCCTATGACATCGTATGCTAAGACTCCGGGTGACCTCGACAACCGAGCCTATGACATCGTATGCTAAGACTCCGGGTGACCTGGACAACTGAGCCTAGGACATCGTACTCTAAGACTCCGGGTGACCTGGACAACTGAATCTATGACATCGTATGCTAAGACTCCGGGTGACCTCGACAACTGGGCCTATGACATCGTATGCTAAGACTCCGGGTGACCTCGACAACCGAGCCTATGCCATCGTATGCTAAGACTCCGGGTGACCTGGACAACTGAGCCTATCACATTGTATGCCAACACTCCGGGTGACCTGGACAACTGAGCCTATGACATTGTATGCTAAGACTCCGGGTGACCTGGACAACTGAGCCTATGTCATTGTATGCTAAGACTCCGGGTGACCTGGACAACTGAGTCTATGTCATTGTATGCTAAGACTCCGGGTGACCTGGACAACTGAGCCTAGGACATCGTATGCTAAGACTCCGGGTGACCTGGACAACTGAGTCTATGACATCGTATGCTAAGACTCCGGGTGACCTCGACAACTGGGCCTATGACATCGTATGCTAAGACTCCGGGTGACCTGGACAACTGAGCCTATGACATTGTATGCTAAGACTTCGAGTGACCTGGACAACTGAGCCTATGACATTGTATACTAAGACTCCGGGTGAACTGGACAACTGAGCCTATGTCATTGTATTCTAAGACTCCGGGTGACCTGGACAACTGAGCCTATGTCATTGTATGCTAAGACTCCGGTTGACCTGGACAAATGAGTCTATGACATCGTGTGCTAAGACTCCGGGTGACCTGGACAACTGAACCTATGACATTGTATGCTAAGACTCCGGGTGACCTGGACAACTGAGCCTATGTCATTGTATGCTAAGACTCCGGGTGACCTGGACAACTGAGCCTATGACATCGTATGCTAAGACTCCGGGTGACCTCGACAACCGAGCCTATGACATCGTATGCTAAGACTCCGGGTGACCTGGACAACTGAGCCTATGACATCGTATGCTAAGACTCCGGGTGACCTCGACAACTGGGCCTATGACATCGTATGCTAAGACTCCGGGTAACCTGGACAACTGAGCCTATGACATTGTATGCTAAGACTCCGGGTGACCTGGACAACTGAGCCTATGACATATGTATGCTAAGACTCCGGGTGACCTCGACAACTGAGCCTATGACATCGCATCCGGGTGACCTGGACAACTGAGCCTATGACATCGTATGCTAAGACTCCGGGTGACCTCGACAACTGGGCCTATGACATCGTATGCTAAGACTCCGGGTGACCTGGACAACTGAGCCTATGACATTGTATGCTAAGACTTCGAGTGACCTGGACAACTGAGCCTATGACATTGTATACTAAGACTCCGGGTGACCTGGACAACTGAGCCTATGTCATTGTATGCTAAGACTCCGGGTGACCTGGACAACTGAGCCTATGTCATTGTATGCTAAGACTCCGGGTGACCTGGACAAATGAGTCTATGACATCGTGTGCTAAGACTCCGGGTGACCTGGACAACTGAACCTATGACATTGTATGCTAAGACTCCGGATGACCTGGACAACTGAGCCTATGTCATTGTATGCTAAGACTCCGGGTGACCTGGACAACTGAGCCTATGTCATTGTATGCTAAGACTCCGGGTGACCTGGACAACCGAGCCTATGACATCGTATGCTAAGACTCCGTGTGACCTGGACAACTGAGCCTAGGACATCGTACTCTAAGACTCCGGGTGACCTGGACAACTGAGTCTATGACATCGTATGCTAAGACTCCGGGTGACCTCGACAGCTGAGCCTATGACATATGTATGCTAAGACTCCGGGTGACCTCGACCACTGAGCCTATGACATCGCATGCTAAGACTCCGGGTGACCTGGACAACTGAGCCTATGACATCGTATGCTAAGACTCCGGGTGACCTCGACAACTGGGCCTATGACATCGTATGCTAAGACTCCGGGTGACCTGGACAACTGAGCCTATGACATTGTATGCTAAGACGTCGAGTGACCTGGACAACTGAGCCTATGACATTGTATACTAAGACTCCGGGTGAACTGGACAACTGAGCCTATGTCATTGTATTCTAAGACTCCGGGTGACCTGGACAACTGAGCCTATGTCATTGTATGCTAAGACTCCGGGTGACCTGGACAACTGAGTCTATGTCATTGTATGCTAAGACTCCGGGTGACCTGGACAACTGAGCCTAGGACATCGTATGCTAAGACTCCGGGTGACCTGGACAACTGAGTCTATGACATCGTATGCTAAGGCTCCGGGTGACCTCGACAACTGGGCCTATGACATCGTATGCTAAGACTCCGGGTGACCTGGACAACTGAGCCTATGACATTGTATGCTAATACTTCGAGTGACCTGGACAACTGAGCCTATGACATTGTATGCTAAGACTCCGGGTGACCTGGACAACCGCCTATCACGCCGTAATAGCGCCAACACTCCGGGCGGACCGCGGTGGACAACTGAGCCTATGACATTGTATGCTAAGACTCCGGGTGACCTGGACAACTGAGCCTATGTCATTGTATGCTAAGACTCCGGATGACCTGGACAACTGAGTCTATGTCATTGTATGCTAAGACTCCGGGTGACCTGGACAACTGAACCTAGGACATCGTATGCTAAGACTCCAGGTGACCTGGACAACTGAGTCTATGACATCGTATGCTAAGACTCCGGATGACCTGGACAACTGAGTCTATGACATCGTATGCTAAGACTCCGGGTGACCTGGACAACTTAGCCTATGTCATTGTATGCTAAGACTCCGGGTGACCTGGACAACTGAGCCTATGTCATTGTATGCTAAGACTCCGGGTGACCTGGACAACTGAGCCTATGACATCGTATGCTAAGACTCCGGGTGACCTGGACAACTTAGTCTATGACATCGTATGCTAAGACTCCGGGTGACCTGGACAACTTAGTCTATGACATCGTATGGTAAGACTCCGGGTGACCTGGACAACTGAGTCTATGACATCGTATGCTAAGACTCCGAGTGACCTGGACAAATGAGTCTATGGCATCGTATGCTAAGACTCCGGGTGACCTGCACAACTGAGCCTATGACATCGTATGCTAAGACTTCGGGTGACCTGTACAACTGAGCCTATCACATTGTATGCCAGCACTCCGGGTGATCTGGACAAATTAGTCTATGACATCGTATGCTAAAACTCCGGGTGACCTGGACAACTGAGCCTATGACATATGTATGCTATGACTCCGGGTGACCTCGACAACTGAGCCTATGACATCGTATGCTAAGATTCCGGGTGACCTGGACCACTGAGCCTATGACATCGTATGCTAAGACTCCGGGTGACCTGGACAACCGAGCCTATGTCATTGTATGCTAAGACTCCAGGTGACCTGGACAACTGAGCCTATGACATCGTATGCTAAGACTCCGGGTGACCTCGACAACCGAGCCTATGACATCGTATGCTAAGACTCCGGGTGACCTGGACAACTGAGCCTATCACATTGTATGCCAACACTCCGAGTGACCTGGACAACTGAGCCTATGACATCGTATGCTAAGACCCCGGGTGACCTGGACAACTGAGCCTATGACATTGTATGCTAAGACTCCGGGTGACCTGGACAGCTGAGCCTATGACATATGTATGCTAAGACTCCGGGTGACCTCGACCACTGAGCCTATGACATCGCATGCTAAGACTCCGGGTGACCTGGACAACTGAGCCTATGACATCGTATGCTAAGACTCCGGGTGACTTCGACAACTGGGCCTATGACATCGTATGCTAAGACTCCGGGTGACCTGGACAACTGTGCCTATGACATTGTATGCTAAGACTTCGAGTGACCTGGACAACTGAGCCTATGACATTGTATACTAAGACTCCGGGTGAACTGGACAACTGAGCCTATGTCATTGTATTCTAAGACTCCGGGTGACCTGGACAACTGAGCCTATGTCATTGTATGCTAAGACTCCGGTTGACCTGGACAAATGAGTCTATGACATCGTGTGCTAAGACTCCGGGTGACCTGGACAACTGAACCTATGACATTGTATGCTAAGACTCCGGGTGACCTGGACAACTGAGCCTATGTCATTGTATGCTAAGACTCCGGGTGACCTGGACAACTGAGCCTATGTCATTGTATGCTAAGACTCCGGGTGACCTGGACAACTGAGCCTATGTCATTGTATGCTAAGACTCCGGGTGACCTGGACAACTGAGCCTATGGCATTGTATGCTAAGACTCCGGGTGACCTGGACAACCGAGCCTATGACATCGTATGCTAAGACTCCGTGTGACCTGGACAACTAAGCCTATCACATTGTATACCAACACTCCGGGTGACCTGGACAACTGAGCCTATGATATTGTATGCTAAGACTCCGGGTGACCTGGACAACTGAGCCTATGTCATTGTATGCTAAGACTCCGGGTGACCTGGACAACTGAGTCTATGTCATTGTATGCTAAGACTCCGGGTGACCTGGACAACTGAACCTAGGACATCGTATGCTAAGACTCCGGGTGACCTGGACAACTGAGTCTATGACATCGTATGCTAAGACTCCGGGTGACCTGGACAACTGAGTCTATGACATCGTATGCTAAGACTCCGGGTGACCTGGACAACTTAGCCTATGTCATTGTATGCTAAGACTCCGGGTGACCTGGACAACTGAGCCTATGTCATTGTATGCTAAGACTCCGGGTGACCTGGACAACTGAGCCTATGTCATTGTATGCTAAGACTCCGGGTGACCTGGACAACTGAGTCTATGTCATTGTATGCTAAGACTCCGGGTGACCTGGACAACTGAGCCTATGACATCGTATGCTAAGACTCCGGGTGACCTGGACAACTTAGTCTATGACATCGTATGTTAAGACTCCGGGTGACCTGGACAACTGAGCTTAAAACATCGTATGCTAAGACTCCGGGTGACCTGGACAACTGAGTCCATGACATCGTATGCTAAGACTCCGAGTGACCTGGGCAACTGAGCCTAAAACATCGTATGCTAAGATTCCGGGTGACCTGGACAAATGAGTCTATGGCATCGTATGTTAAGACTCCGGGTGACCTGGACAACTGAGCCTATGACATCGTATGCTAAGACTTCGGGTGACCTGTACAACTGAGCCTATCACATTGTATGACAGCACTCCGGGTGATCTGGACAAATGAGTCTATGACATCGTATGCTAAAACTCCGGGTGATCTGGGCAACTGAGCCTATGACATTGTATGCTAAGACTCCGGGTGACCTGGACAACTGAGCCTATGACATATGTATGCTATGACTCCGGGTGACCTCGACCACTGAGCCTATGACATCGTATGCTAAGACTCCGGGTGACCTGGACAACTGAGCCTATGTCATTGTATGCTAAGGCTCCAGGTGACCTGGACAACTGAGCCTATGACATCGTATGCTAAGACTCCGGGTGACCTCGACAACCGATCCTATGACATCGTATGCTAAGACTCCGGGTGACCTGGACAACTGAGCCTATCACATTGTATGCCAACACTCCGGGTGACCTGGACAACTGAGCCTATGACATCGTATGCTAAGACCCCGGGTGACCTGGACAACTGAGCCTATGACATTGTATGCTAAGACTCCGGGTGACCTGGACAACTGAGCCTATGACAGCGGCGCTAAGACTCCGCAGACCTAATAACTGAGCCTGGCGACACGCATGCCAATTCGGGCAATCTTTGAATAACTGAGCCTATGACATCGTATGCTAAGACTCCGGGTGACCTGGACAACTGGGCCTATGACATCGTATGCTAAGACTCCGGGTGACCTGGACAACTGAGCCTATGACATTGTATGCTAAGACTTCGAGTGACCTGGACAACTGAGCCTATGACATTGTATGCTAAGACTCCGGGTGACCTGGACAACTGAGCCTATGTCATTGTATGCTAAGACTCCGGGTGACCTGGACAACTGAGCCTATGTCATTGTATGCTAAGACTCCGGTTGACCTGGACAAATGAGTCTATGATATCGTGTGCTAAGACTCCGGGTGACCCGGACAACTGAACCTATGACATTGTATGCTAAGACTCCGGGTGACCTGGACAACTGAGCCTATGTCATTGTATGCTAAGACTCCGGGTGACCTGGACAACTGAGCCTATGACATCGTATGCTAAGACTCCGGGTGACCTCGACAACCGAGCCTATGACATCGTATGCTAAGACTCCGGGTGACCTGGACAACTGAGCCTAGGACATCGTACTCTAAGACTCCGGGTGACCTGGACAACTGAATCTATGACATCGTATGCTAAGACTCCGGGTGACCTCGACAACTGGGCCTATGACATCGCATGCTAAGACTCCGGGTGACCTCGACAACCGAGCCTATGCCATCGTATGCTAAGACTCCGGGTGACCTGGACAACTGAGCCTATCACATTGTATGCCAACACTCCGGGTGACCTGGACAACTGAGCCTATGACATCGTATGCTAAGACCCCGGGTGACCTGGACAACTGAGCCTATGACATTGTATGCTAAGACTCCGGGTGACCTGGACAACTGAGCCTATGACATATGTATGCTAAGACTCCGGGTGACCTCCACCACTGAGCCTATGACATCGCATGCTAAGACTCCGGGTGACCTGGACAACTGAGCCTATGACATTGTATGCTAGGACTCCGGGTGACCTGGACAACTGAGCCTATGACATATGTATGCTATGACTCCGGGTGACCTCGACAACTGAGCCTATGACATCGTATGCTAAGACTCCGGGTGACCTGGACAACTGAGTCTATGACATCGTATGCTAAGACTCCGGGTGACCTGGACAACTTAGCCTATGTCATTGTATGCTAAGACTCCGGGTGACCTGGACAACTGAGCCTATGTCATTGTATGCTAAGACTCCGGGTGACCTGGACAACTGAGCCTGTCACATTGTATGCCAACACTCCGGGTGACCTGGACAACTGAGCCTATGACATCGTATGCTAAGACCCCGGGTGACCTGGACAACTGAGCCTATGACATTGTATGCTAAGACTCCGGGTGACCTGGACAACTGAGCCTATGACATATGTATGCTAAGACTCCGGGTGACCTCGACAACTGAGCCTATGACATCGCATCCGGGTGACCTGGACAACTGAGCCTATGACATCGTATGCTAAGACTCCGGGTGACCTGGACAACTGAGCCTATGACATTGTATGCTAAGACTTCGAGTGACCTGGACAACTGAGCCTATGACATTGTATGCTAAGAATCCGGGTGACCTGGACAACTGAGCCTATGTCATTGTATGCTAAGACTCCGGGTGACCTGGACAACTGAGCCTATGACATCGTATGCTAAGACTCCGGGTGACCTGGACAACTTAGTCTATGACATCGTATGCTAAGACTCCGGGTGACCTGGACAACTTAGTCTATGACATCGTATGGTAAGACTCCGGGTGACCTGGACAACTGAGTCTATGACATCGTATGCTAAGACTCCGAGTGACCTGGACAAATGAGTCTATGGCATCGTATGCTAAGACTCCGGGTGACCTGCACAACTGAGCCTATGACATCGTATGCTAAGACTTCGGGTGACCTGTACAACTGAGCCTATCACATTGTATGCCAGCACTCCGGGTGATCTGGACAAATTAGTCTATGACATCGTATGCTAAAACTCCGGGTGACCTGGACAACTGAGCCTATGACATATGTATGCTATGACTCCGGGTGACCTCGACAACTGAGCCTATGACATCGTATGCTAAGATTCCGGGTGACCTTGACCACTGAGCCTATGACATCGTATGCTAAGACTCCGGGTGACCTGGACAACCGAGCCTATGTCATTGTATGCTAAGACTCCAGGTGACCTGGACAACTGAGCCTATGACATCGTATGCTAAGACTCCGGGTGACCTCGACAACCGAGCCTATGACATCGTATGCTAAGACTCCGGGTGACCTGGACAACTGAGCCTATCACATTGTATGCCAACACTCCGAGTGACCTGGACAACTGAGCCTATGACATCGTATGCTAAGACCCCGGGTGACCTGGACAACTGAGCCTATGACATTGTATGCTAAGACTCCGGGTGACCTGGACAGCTGAGCCTATGACATATGTATGCTAAGACTCCGGGTGACCTCGACCACTGAGCCTATGACATCGCATGCTAAGACTCCGGGTGACCTGGACAACTGAGCCTATGACATCGTATGCTAAGACTCCGGGTGACCTCGACAACTGGGCCTATGACATCGTATGCTAAGACTCCGGGTGACCTGGACAACTGTGCCTATGACATTGTATGCTAAGACTTCGAGTGACCTGGACAACTGAGCCTATGACATTGTATACTAAGACTCCGGGTGAACTGGACAACTGAGCCTATGTCATTGTATTCTAAGACTCCGGGTGACCTGGACAACTGAGCCTATGTCATTGTATGCTAAGACTCCGGTTGACCTGGACAAATGAGTCTATGACATCGTGTGCTAAGACTCCGGGTGACCTGGACAACTGAACCTATGACATTGTATGCTAAGACTCCGGGTGACCTGGACAACTGAGCCTATGTCATTGTATGCTAAGACTCCGGGTGACCTGGACAACTGAGCCTATGTCATTGTATGCTAAGACTCCGGGTGACCTGGACAACTGAGCCTATGTCATTGTATGCTAAGACTCCGGGTGACCTGGACAACTGAGCCTATGGCATTGTATGCTAAGACTCCGGGTGACCTGGACAACCGAGCCTATGACATCGTATGCTAAGACTCCGTGTGACCTGGACAACTAAGCCTATCACATTGTATACCAACACTCCGGGTGACCTGGACAACTGAGCCTATGACATTGTATGCTAAGACTCCGGGTGACCTGGACAACTGAGCCTATGTCATTGTATGCTAAGACTCCGGGTGACCTGGACAACTGAGTCTATGTCATTGTATGCTAAGACTCCGGGTGACCTGGACAACTGAACCTAGGACATCGTATGCTAAGACTCCGGGTGACCTGGACAACTGAATCTATGACATCGTATGCTAAGACTCCGGGTGACCTGGACAACTGAGTCTATGACATCGTATGCTAAGACTCCGGGTGACCTGGACAACTTAGCCTATGTCATTGTATGCTAAGACTCCGGGTGACCTGGACAACTGAGCCTATGTCATTGTATGCTAAGACTCCGGGTGACCTGGACAACTGAGCCTATGTCATTGTATGCTAAGACTCCGGGTGACCTGGACAACTGAGTCTATGTCATTGTATGCTAAGACTCCGGGTGACCTGGACAACTGAGCCTATGACATCGTGTGCTAAGACTCCGGGTGACCTGGACAACTTAGTCTATGACATCGTATGTTAAGACTCCGGGTGACCTGGACAACTGAGCTTAAAACATCGTATGCTAAGACTCCGGGTGACCTGGACAACTGAGTCCATGACATCGTATGCTAAGACTCCGAGTGACCTGGGCAACTGAGCCTAAAACATCGTATGCTAAGATTCCGGGTGACCTGGACAAATGAGTCTATGGCATCGTATGTTAAGACTCCGGGTGACCTGGACAACTGAGCCTATGACATCGTATGCTAAGACTTCGGGTGACCTGTACAACTGAGCCTATCACATTGTATGACAGCACTCCGGGTGATCTGGACAAATGAGTCTATGACATCGTATGCTAAAACTCCGGGTGATCTGGGCAACTGAGCCTATGACATTGTATGCTAAGACTCCGGGTGACCTGGACAACTGAGCCTATGACATATGTATGCTATGACTCCGGGTGACCTCGACCACTGAGCCTATGACATCGTATGCTAAGACTCCGGGTGACCTGGACAACTGAGCCTATGTCATTGTATGCTAAGGCTCCAGGTGACCTGGACAACTGAGCCTATGACATCGTATGCTAAGACTCCGGGTGACCTCGACAACCGATCCTATGACATCGTATGCTAAGACTCCGGGTGACCTGGACAACTGAGCCTATCACATTGTATGCCAACACTCCGGGTGACCTGGACAACTGAGCCTATGTCATTGTATGCTAAGACTCCGGTTGACCTGGACAAATGAGTCTATGACATCGTGTGCTAAGACTCCGGGTGACCTGGACAACTGAACCTATGACATTGTATGCTAAGACTCCGGTGACCTGGACAACTGAGCCTATGTCATTGTATGCTAAGACTCCGGGTGACCTGGACAACTGAGCCTATGTCATTGTATGCTAAGACTCCGGGTGACCTGGACAACTGAGCCTATGTCATTGTATGCTAAGACTCCTGGTGACCTGGACAACTGAGCCTATGGCATTGTATGCTAAGACTCCGGGTGACCTGGACAACCGAGCCTATGACATCGTATGCTAAGACTCCGTGTGACCTGGACAACTAAGCCTATCACATTGTATGCCAACACTCCGGGTGACCTGGACAACTGAGCCTATGACATTGTATGCTAAGACTCCGGGTGGCCTGGACAACTGAGCCTATGTCATTGTATGCTAAGACTCCGGGTGACCTGGACAACTGAGCCTATGACATCGTATGCTAAGACTCCGGGTGACCTGGACAACTTAGTCTATGACATCGTGTGCTAAGACTCCGGGTGACCTGGACAACTTAGTCTATGACATCGTATGGTAAGACTCCGGGTGACCTGGACAACTGAGTCTATGACATCGTATGCTAAACTCCGAGTGACCTGGACAAATGAGTCTATGGCATCGTATGCTAAGACTCCGGGTGACCTGGACAACTGAGCCTATGACATCGTATGCTAAGACTTCGGGTGACCTGTACAACTGAGCCTATCACATTGTATGCCAGCACTCCGTGTGATCTGGACAAATTAGTCTATGACATCGTATGCTAAAACTCCGGGTGACCTGGGCAACTGAACCTATGACATTGTATGCTAGGACTCCGGGTGACCTGGACAACTGAGCCTATGTCATTGTATGCTAAGACTCCGGGTGACCTCGACAACTGAGCCTATGACATCGTATGCTAAGATTCTGGGTGACCTGGACCACTGAGCCTATGACATCGTATGCTAAGACTCCGGGTGACCTGGACAACTGAGCCTATGTCATTGTATGCTAAGACTCCAGGTGACCTGGACAACTGAGCCTATGACATCGTATGCTAAGACTCCAGGTGACCTCGACAACCGAGCCTATGACATCGTATGCTAAGACTCCGGGTGACCTGGACAACTGAGCCTATCACATTGTATGCCAACACTCCGAGTGACCTGGACAACTGAGCCTATGACATTGTATGCTAAGACTCCGGGTGACCTGGACAGCTGAGCCTATGACATATGTATGCTAAGACTCCGGGTGACCTCGACCACTGAGCCTATGACATCGCATGCTAAGACTCCGGGTGACCTGGACAACTGAGCCTATGACATCGTATGCTAAGACTCCGGGTGACCTCGACAACTGGGCCTATGACATCGTATGCTAAGACTCCGGGGGACCTGGACAACTGAGCCTATGACATTGTATGCTAAGACTTCGAGTGACCTGGACAACTGAGCCTATGACATTGTATACTAAGACTCCGGGTGAACTGGACAACTGAGCCTATGTCATTGTATGCTAAGACTCCGGGTGACCTGGACAACTGAGCCTATGTCATTGTATGCTAAGACTCCGGTTGACCTGGACAAATGAGTATGACATCGTGTGCTAAGACTCCGGGTGACCTGGACAACTGAACCTATGACATTGTATGCTAAGACTCCGGATGACCTGGACAACTGAGCCTATGTCATTGTATGCTAAGACTCCGGGTGACCTGGACAACTGAGCCTATGTCATTGTATGCTAAGACTCCGGGTGACCTGGACAACTGAGCCTATGTCATTGTATGCTAAGACTCCGGGTGACCTGGACAACTGAGCCTATGTCATTGTATGCTAAGACTCCTGGTGACCTGGACAACTGAGCCTATGGCATTGTATGCTAAGACTCCGGGTGACCTGTACAACCGAGCCTATGACATCGTATGCTAAGACTCCGTGTGACCTGGACAACTAAGCCTATCACATTGTATGCCAACACTCCGGGTGACCTGGACAACTGAGCCTATGACATTGTATGCTAAGACTCCGGGTGACCTGGACAACTGAGCCTATGTCATTGTATGCTAAGACTCCGGGTGACCTGGACAACTGAGTCTATGTCATTGTATGCTAAGACTCCGGGTGACCTGGACAACTGAACCTAGGACATCGTATGCTAAGACTCCGGGTGACCTGGACAACTGAGTCTATGACATCGTATGCTAAGACTCCGGGTGACCTGGACAACTGAGTCTATGACATCGTATGCTAAGACTCCGGGTGACCTGGACAACTTAGCCTATGTCATTGTATGCTTAGACTCCGGGTGACCTGGACAACTGAGCCTATGTCATTGTATGCTAAGACTCCGGGTGACCTGGACAACTGAGCCTATGTCATTGTATGCTAAGACTCCGGGTGACCTGGACAACTGAGTCTATGTCATTGTATGCTAAGACTCCGGGTGACCTGGACAACTGAGCCTATGACATCGTATGCTAAGACTCCGGGTGACCTGGACAACTTAGTCTATGACATCGTATGTTAAGACTCCGGGTGACCTGGACAACTGAGCTTAAAACATCGTATGCTAAGACTCCGGGTGACCTGGACAACTGAGTCCATGACATCGTATGCTAAGACTCCGAGTGACCTGGGCAACTGAGCCTAAAACATCGTATGCTAAGATTCCGGGTGGCCTGGACAAATGAGTCTATGGCATCGTATGTTAAGACTCCGGGTGACCTGGACAACTGAGCCTATGACATCGTATGCTAAGACTTCGGGTGACCTGTACAACTGAGCCTATCACATTGTATGCCAGCACTCCGGGTGATCTGGACAAATGAGTCTATGACATCGTATGCTAAAACTCCGGGTGATCTGGGCAACTGAGCCTATGACATTGTATGCTAAGACTCCGGGTGACCTGGACAACTGAGCCTATGACATATGTATGCTATGACTCCGGGTGACCTCGACCACTGAGCCTATGACATCGTATGCTAAGACTCCGGGTGACCTGGACAACTGAGCCTATGTCATTGTATGCTAAGACTCCAGGTGACCTGGACAACTGAGCCTATGACATCGTATGCTAAGACTCCGGGTGACCGACAACCGAGCCTATGACATCGTATGCTAAGACTCCGGGTGACCTGGACAACTGAGCCTATCACATTGTATGCCAACACTCCGGGTGACCTGGACAACTGAGCCTATGACATCGTATGCTAAGACCCCGGGTGACCTGGACAACTGAGCCTATGACATTGTATGCTAAGACTCCGGGTGACCTGGACAACTGAGCCTATGACATTTGTATGCTAAGACTCCGGGTGACCTCGACAACTGAGCCTATGACATCGCATGCTAAGACACTCCGCATGCTAAGACTCCGGGTGACCTCGACAACTGAGCCTATGACATCGTATGCTAAGACTCCGGGTGACCTCGACAACTGGGCCTATGACATCGTATGCTAAGACTCCGGGTGACCTGGACAACTGAGCCTATGACATTGTATGCTAAGACTTCGAGTGACCTGGACAACTGAGCCTATGACATTGTATACTAAGACTCCGGGTGACCTGGACAACTGAGCCTATGTCATTGTATGCTAAGACTCCGGTTGACCTGGACAAATGAGTCTATGATATCGTGTGCTAAGACTCCGGGTGACCTGGACAACTGAACCTATGACATTGTATGCTAAGACTCCGGGTGACCTGGACAACTGAGCCTATGTCATTGTATGCTAAGACTCCGGGTGACCTGGACAACTGAGCCTATGACATCGTATGCTAAGACTCCGGGTGACCTCGACAACCGAGCCTATGACATCGTATGCTAAGACTCCGGGTGACCTGGACAACTGAGCCTAGGACATCGTACTCTAAGACTCCGGGTGACCTGGAGAACTTAGTCTATGACATCGTATGGTAAGACTCCGGGTGACCTGGACAACTGAGCCTATGTCATTGTATGCTAAGACTCCGGGTGACCTGGACAACTGAGTCTATGTCATTGTATGCTAAGACTCCGGGTGACCTGGACAACTGAGCCTAGGACATCGTATGCTAAGACTCCGGGTGACCTGGACAACTGAGTCTATGACATCGTATGCTAAGACTCCGGGTGACCTCGACAACTGGGCCTATGACATCGTATGCTAAGACTCCGGGTGACCTGGACAACTGAGCCTATGACATTGTATGCTAAGACTCCGGGTGACCTGGACAACTGAGCCTATGTCATTGTATGCTAAGACTCCGGGTGACCTGGACAACTGAGTCTATGTCATTGTATGCTAAGACTCCGGGTGACCTGGACAACTGAGCCTATGACATCGTATGCTAAGACTCCGGGTGACCTGGACAACTTAGTCTATGACATCGTATGCTAAGACTCCGGGTGACCTGGACAACTTAGTCTATGACATCGTATGGTAAGACTCCGGGTGACCTGGACAACTGAGTCTATGACATCGTATGCTAAGACTCCGAGTGACCTGGACAAATGAGTCTATGGCATCGTATGCTAAGACTCCGGGTGACCTGGACAACTGAGCCTATGACATCGTATGCTAAGACTTCGGGTGACCTGTACAACTGAGCCTATCACATTGTATGCCAGCACTCCGGGTGATCTGGACAAATTAGTCTATGACATCGTGTGCTAAAACTCCGGGTGACCTGGGCAACTGAGCCTATGACATTGTATGCTAGGACTCCGGGTGACCTGGACAACTGAGTCTATGACATATGTATGCTATGACTCCGGGTGACCTCGACAACTGAGCCTATGACATCGTATGCTAAGATTCCGGGTGACCTGGACCACTGAGCCTATGACATCGTATGCTAAGACTCCGGGTGACCTGGACAACTGAGCCTATGTCATTGTATGCTAAGACTCCAGGTGACCTGGACAACTGAGCCTATGACATCGTATGCTAAGACTCCGGGTGACCGACAACCGAGCCTATGACATCGTATGCTAAGACTCCGGGTGACCTGGACAACTGAGCCTATCACATTGTATGCCAACACTCCGGGTGACCTGGACAACTGAGCCTATGACATCGTATGCTAAGACCCCGGGTGACCTGGACAACTGAGCCTATGACATTGTATGCTAAGACTCCGGGTGACCTGGACAGCTGAGCCTATGACATATGTATGCTAAGACTCCGGGTGACCTCGACCACTGAGCCTATGACATCGCATGCTAAGACTCCGGGTGACCTGGACAACTGAGCCTATGACATCGTATGCTAAGACTCCGGGTGACCTCGACAACTGGGCCTATGACATCGTATGCTAAGACTCCGGGTGACCTGGACAACTGTGCCTATGACATTGTATGCTAAGACTTCGAGTGACCTGGACAACTGAGCCTATGACATTGTATACTAAGACTCCGGGTGAACTGGACAACTGAGCCTATATCATTGTATTCTAAGACTCCGGGTGACCTGGACAACTGAGCCTATGTCATTGTATGCTAAGACTCCGGGTGACCTGGACAACTGAGCCTGTGACATCGTGTGCTAAGACTCCGGGTGACCTGGACAACTGAACCTATGACATTGTATGCTAAGACTCCGGGTGACCTGGACAACTGAGCCTATGTCATTGTATGCTAAGACTCCGGGTGACCTGGACAACTGAGCCTATGTCATTGTATGCTAAGACTCCGGGTGACCTGGACAACTGAGCCTATGTCATTGTATGCTAAGACTCCGGGTGACCTGGACAACTGAGCCTATGGCATTGTATGCTAAGACTCCGGGTGACCTGGACAACCGAGCCTATGACATCGTATGCTAAGACTCCGTGTGACCTGGACAACTAAGCCTATCACATTGTATGCCAACACTCCGGGTGACCTGGACAACTGAGCCTATGACATTGTATGCTAAGACTCCGGGTGACCTGGACAACTGAGCCTATGTCATGGTATGCTAAGACTCCGGGTGACCTGGACAACTGAGTCTATGTCATTGTATGCTAAGACTCCGGGTGACCTGGACAACTGAACCTAGGACATCGTATGCTAAGACTCCGGGTGACCTGGACAACTGAGTCTATGACATCGTATGCTAAGACTCCGGGTGACCTGGACAACTGAGTCTATGACATCGTATGCTAAGACTCCGGGTGACCTGGACAACTTAGCCTATGTCATTGTATGCTAAGACTCCGGATGACCTCGACAACTGAGCCTATGTCATTGTATGCTAAGACTCCGGGTGACCTGGACAACTGAGCCTATGTCATTGTATGCTAAGACTCCGGGTGACCTGGACAACTGAGTCTATGTCATTGTATGCTAAGACTCCGGGTGACCTGGACAACTGAGCCTATGACATCGTATGCTAAGACTCCGGATGACCTGGACAACTTAGTCTATGACATCGTATGTTAAGACTCCGGGTGACCTGGACAACTGAGCTTAAAACATCGTATGCTAAGACTCCGGGTGACCTGGACAACTGAGTCCATGACATCGTATGCTAAGACTCCGAGTGACCTGGGCAACTGAGCCTAAAACATCGTATGCTAAGATTCCGGGTGGCCTGGACAAATGAGTCTATGGCATCGTATGTTAAGACTCCGGGTGACCTGGACAACTGAGCCTATGACATCGTATGCTAAGACTTCGGGTGACCTGTACAACTGAGCCTATCACATTGTATGCCAGCACTCCGGGTGATCTGGACAAATGAGTCTATGACATCGTATGCTAAAACTCCGGGTGATCTGGGCAACTGAGCCTATGACATTGTATGCTAAGACTCCGGGTGACCTGGACAACTGAGCCTATGACATATGTATGCTATGACTCCGGGTGACCTCGACCACTGAGCCTATGACATCGTATGCTAAGACTCCGGGTGACCTGGACAACTGAGCCTATGTCATTGTATGCTAAGACTCCAGGTGACCTGGACAACTGAGCCTATGACATCGTATGCTAAGACTTCGGGTGACCTATACAACTGAGCCTATCACATTCTATGCCAGCACTCCGGGTGATCTGGACAAATGAGTCTATGACATCGTATGCTAAAACTCCGGGTGATCTGGGCAACTGAGCCTATGACATTGTATGCTAAGACTCCGGGTGACCTGGACAACTGAGCCTATGACATATGTATGCTATGACTCCGGGTGACCTCGACCACTGAGCCTATGACATCGTATGCTAAGACTCCGGGTGACCTGGACAACTGAGCCTATGTCATTGTATGCTAAGACTCCAGGTGACCTGGACAACTGAGCCTATGACATCGTATGCTAAGACTCCGGGTGACCTCGACAACCGAGCCTATGACATCGTATGCTAAGACTCCGGGTGACCTGGACAACTGAGCCTATGACATCGTATGCTAAGACCCCGGGTGACCTGGACAACTGAGCCTATGACATTGTATGCTAAGACTCCGGGTGACCTGGACAACTGAGCCTATGACATATGTATGCTAAGACTCCGGGTGACCTCGACAACTGAGCCTATGACATCGCATGCTAAGACTCCGGGTGACCTGGACAACTGAGCCTATGACATCGTATGCTAAGACTCCGGGTGACCTCGACAACTGGGCCTATGACATCGTATGCTAAGACTCCGGGTGACCTGGACAACTGAGCCTATGACATTGCATGCTAAGACTTCGAGTGACCTGGACAACTGAGCCTATGACATTGTATGCTAAGACTCCGGGTGACCTGGACAACTGAGCCTATGTCATTGTATGCTAAGACTCCGGGTGATCTGGACAACTGAGCCTATGTCATTGTATGCTAAGACTCCGGTTGACCTGGACAAATGAGTCTATGATATCGTGTGCTAAGACTCCGGGTGACCTGGACAACTGAACCTATGACATTGTATGCTAAGACTCCGGGTGACCTGGACAACTGAGCCTATGTCATTGTATGCTAAGACTCCGGGTGACCTGGACAACTGAGCCTATGACATCGTATGCTAAGACTCCGGGTGACCTCGACAACCGAGCCTATGACATCGTATGCTAAGACTCCGGGTGACCTGGACAACTGAGCCTAGGACATCGTACTCTAAGACTCCGGGTGACCTGGACAACTGAGTCTATGACATCGTATGCTAAGACTCCGGGTGACCTCGACAACTGGGCCTATGACATCGTATGCTAAGACTCCGGGTGACCTCGACAACCGAGCCTATGCCATCGTATGCTAAGACTCCGGGTGACCTGGACAACTGAGCCTATCACATTGTATGCCAACACTCCGGGTGACCTGGACAACTGAGCCTATGACATTGTATGCTAAGACTCCGGGTGACCTGGACAACTGAGCCTATGTCATTGTATGCTAAGACTCCGGGTGACCTGGACAACTGAGTCTATGTCATTGTATGCTAAGACTCCGGGTGACCTGGACAACTGAGCCTAGGACATCGTATGCTAAGACTCCGGGTGACCTGGACAACTGAGTCTATGACATCGTATGCTAAGACTCCGGGTGACCTCGACAACTGGGCCTATGACATCGTATGCTAAGACTCCGGGTGACCTGGACAACTGAGCCTATGACATTGTATGCTAAGACTTCGAGTGACCTGGACAACTGAGCCTATGACATTGTATGCTAAGACTCCGGGTGACCTGGACAACTGAGCCTATGTCATTGTATGCTAAGACTCCGGGTGACCTGGACAACTGAGCCTATGACATCGTATGCTAAGACTCCGGGTGACCTGGACAACTTAGTCTATGACATCGTATGCTAAGACTCCGGGTGACCTGGACAACTTAGTCTATGACATCGTATGGTAAGACTCCGGGTGACCTGGACAACTGAGTCTATGACATCGTATGCTAAACTCCGAGTGACCTGGACAAATGAGTCTATGGCATCGTATGCTAAGACTCCGGGTGACCTGGACAACTGAGCCTATGACATCGTATGCTAAGACTTCGGGTGACCTGTACAACTGAGCCTATCACATTGTATGCCAGCACTCCGTGTGATCTGGACAAATTAGTCTATGACATCGTATGCTAAAACTCCGGGTGACCTGGGCAACTGAACCTATGACATTGTATGCTAGGACTCCGGGTGACCTGGACAACTGAGCCTATGTCATTGTATGCTAAGACTCCGGGTGACCTCGACAACTGAGCCTATGACATCGTATGCTAAGATTCTGGGTGACCTGGACCACTGAGCCTATGACATCGTATGCTAAGACTCCGGGTGACCTGGACAACTGAGCCTATGTCATTGTATGCTAAGACTCCAGGTGACCTGGACAACTGAGCCTATGACATCGTATGCTAAGACTCCAGGTGACCTCGACAACCGAGCCTATGACATCGTATGCTAAAACTCCGAGTGACCTGGACAACTGAGCCTATCACATTGTATGCCAACACTCCGAGTGACCTGGACAACTGAGCCTATGACATCGTATGCTAAGACCCCGGGTGACCTGGACAACTGAGCCTATGACATTGTATGCTAAGACTCCGGGTGACCTGGACAGCTGAGATGTCAGCTAAGACTCCGGGTGACCTGGACAACTGAACCTATGACATCGTATGCTAAGACTCCGGGTGACCTCGACAACTGAGCCTATGACATCTGTGCTAAGACTCCGGGTGACCTGGACACGGGCCTAGGACATGTATCTAAGACTCCGGGTGACCTGGACAACTGAGCCTATGACATCGTATGCTAAGACTCCGGGTGACCTCGACAACTGGGCCTATGACATCGCATGCTAAGACTCCGGGTGACCTCGACAACCGAGCCTATGCCATCGTATGCTAAGACTCCGGGTGACCTGGACAACTGAGCCTATCACATTGTATGCCAACACTCCGGGTGACCTGGACAACTGAGCCTATGACATTGTATGCTAAGACTCCGGGTGACCTGGACAACTGAGCCTATGTCATTGTATGCTAAGACTCCGGGTGACCTGGACAACTGAGTCTATGTCATTGTATGCTAAGACTCCGGGTGACCTGGACAACTGAGCCTAGGACATCGTATGCTAAGACTCCGGGTGACCTGGACAACTGAGTCTATGACATCGTATGCTAAGACTCCGGGTGACCTCGACAACTGGGCCTATGACATCGTATGCTAAGACTCCGGGTGACCTGGACAACTGAGCCTATGACATTGTATGCTAATACTTCGAGTGACCTGGACAACTGAGCCTATGACATTGTATGCTAAGACTCCGGGTGACCTGGACAACTGAGCCTATGTCATTGTATGCTAAGACTCCGGGTGACCTGGACAACTGAGCCTATGTCATTGTATGCTAAGACTCCGGTTGACCTGGACAAATGAGTCTATGACATCGTGTGCTAAGACTCCGGGTGACCTGGACAACTGAACCTATGACATTGTATGCTAAGACTCCGGGTGACCTGGACCACTGAGCCTATGTCATTGTATGCTAAGACTCCGGGTGACCTGGACAACTGAGCCTATGTCATTGTATGCTAAGACTCCGGGTGACCTGGACAACTGAGCCTATCACATTGTATGCCAACACTTCGGGTGACCTGGACAACTGAGCCTATGCCATGGTATGCTAAGACTCCGGGTGACCTGGACAACTGAGCCTATGTCATTGTATGCAAAGACTCCGGGTGACCTGGACAACTGAGTCTATGTCATTGTATGCTAAGACTCCGGGTGACCGGGACAACTGAGCCTAGGACATCGTATGCTAAGACTCCGGGTGACCTGGACAACTGAGTCTATGACATCGTATGCTAAGACTCCGGGTGACCTGGACAACTGAGTCTATGACATCGTATGCTAAGACTCCGGGTGACCTGGACAACTGAGCCTATGTCATTGTATGCTAAGACTCCGGGTGACCTGGACAACTGAGCCTATGTCATTGTATGCTAAGACTCCGGGTGACCTGGACAACTGAGCCTATGTCATTGTATGCTAAGTCTCCGGGTGACCTGGACAACTGAGTCTATGTCATTGTATGCTAAGACTCCGGGTGACCTGGACAACTGAGCCTATGACATCGTATGCTAAGACTCCGGGTGACCTGGACAACTTAGTCTATGACATCGTATGCTAAGACTCCGGGTGACCTGGACAACTGAGCTTAAAACATCGTATGCTAAGACTCCGGGTGACCTGGACAACTGAATCTATGACATCGTATGCTAAGACTCCGAGTGACCTGGGCAACTGAGCCTAAAACATCGTATGCTAAGATTCCGGGTGACCTGGACAACTGAGCCTATGACATTGTATGCTAAGACTCCGGGTGACCTGGACAACTGAGCCTATGACATTGTAAAGACACCGAACCTATGACATTGTATGATAAAAGACTCCGGGTAACCTGGATAACTGAGTTTATGGCATTGTGTTATGAGACCTCAGCTGACCTGTACCCTTGTCTGTGTTGAAGCATTGAAGCTCACAGGTTTGTGTTATGGTATAGCGTTCGTGTTAGGCTTAGTGTTCGTTGTAGGGGTGGGTTAAGGGACAGGGGAAAATGTACTGTAGTATAGAGTGAGAGACAACCCGTTCAGATGAGCATTTGTGCTTACACCGTGCTTGAGAACATTTACGTTATTTGTTCTGAAAAAGGCTTGGAGATCTTCGGATCTCCTAACCCCTTCAGTCAGTAGTTTACAGGTTGTCCTTATGGGCAAGTTGATATTTTAGGGTAAAAAATTTCCAGCACATTGTAGGCATTGTTTCTATCGTCTAAACCGCACGGGATTCTCATTAGTGTCAACTAATAGACATGAAAGTGACGTTCCTGTAAATGCACCGGTATTGCTTCAGTTGTGTTTTATATATACTTGCCGACTGGTGAGCAAGACAACCATAAAATCTATTTTCAAACGAATGAATGATTGATATAACTTAAGTAAGCTAGCTTTGCTTTCCCCAGTTTGTTTTAACCACTTGGTTCCGTGTGTGGCACATTTTCTCTTCTTTATCATTCTAATCTAATCTTTGTCATTGTTTCCATAACTTTGTATCATTGCAGGTTTATGTGATTGGTCTGTATGATTTACTCTGTCAAGTGGGACTTTGTCTGGCTTTAATAGCGATTGGGACAAGGACTGATATTTACCAGCACTGTGGATTTGTTTCTGCTATTCGGTATTGATAAATTTTAGAATGTCATATGCCGAGTATCATTGGGTAGTTGTTTTAATAAGTGTAGTCTGGTATCTGTTCTCAGTGAAGAGCATTTCTAAATGTAACCATGTTAAAACTCCACATTTAACGGATCGTCAATGTAATCATCTAGGTGTAGATTCAAGTTAGTTTCCTTCCTTCTCTTTTTTGTGCATTATTCAAAGTATTCAGTTCGTCTACATAGCTCTTGCTGAATGAGAAGAAATGGGCATTGAAATTGTTTTTATGTTTTTTTATTAATACCTGCATATAGTATTTATACGAGAACTGAGAGGAGGGCATAAATATCTCTCATTGAAATACCAATATGATTTTCTATATAGTGTCGCCTAATTTCGTGTGTATTACTGATGAGGAGAACAAGTATCTCTATATAGGGCCTACAAAGAAATAAGGGCAACGATTTGGTGTAAGACTCACGAAATATAATTGACAAAAGATCTGCTGCAAGTTGTATTGTCAGTCTTTTGTCCAGGATATTACCTTTTCAGTGGGAGGTCTTACACCAAAGCCTTGCCGAAATAAGTCACACACGATATCTCCTACATGTTGTGGAGATGGGGAAAGCACCATGGCCTCCTATATCGGTCATCAACGAGAAACTACATATGGCATAGAGAAAATCCCGGATTGAAATGAATTCGTCAGGTGTGCTATTGCATTAACTTCTTCCCTGCGACATTCTACGTTTCTTGGTATCCACAGATGCACTTCCAACACGTTCTTTAAATAGGAGCAGAAGTTTTACTTTGGAACTGATTTCACTTTCTGTGGGGCTCTTTTCAGCAGGATGGACACAAGTTTGGTTGCACAACTTCTGAAATAAGCAATATATGATTCAATAATATGTCTCCTTCCGAAGGTGTGCTCCGCATAGCTGTTCTTGTGTTGACATTATATAATAACTCGTTTCTTACGAAATTATTCCGATAATTGACCTAAGAATTGACTGTAGGCGACTACTTAGTATTATATGCATTTCAGATTTAATGCCAAAACGTTCCTGATAAAGTGAAGTGGAGAGGTCCCATATCCACCAATCAGCGGTGGCTTGGTCTTTAAACTTCCCAGATTGTTTTCCATTGTAGATAACTATTGCAATGTACACTGGTTATCTCCATTGTGTTCCATACAGTGTTGAACACAGGGAAGGTAGCCCGTCTAAATGACGAGTCGTAATGAATCTTTACACGATACATGATCCAGTGGTAAGGCGTTGGACTATGAAGCTCGGGGTACATTACGAAATTATTTCTATACAAATCCCTTGATATTTGACCCAAAAATTTACTCCACGTCTGTGTGCGACTACTGAGTATTGCCTGCATTTCAGATTTAATGCCAAAATCATTCCTGATAAAGTGAAGTGGAGAAGTACCATATCCACCGATCAGCGGTGGCTGGTCTGTAAACTTCACGGATTGTTTTTCCATTTTTCATAACTATTGCAGCGTAGACTGATTACCTCCCTTGTAGTCCATACAGTGGGAATACAGGGGAGGTAACCCGTCTAAATGCCGAGTCGTAATGAATCTTTACACGGTACATGATCAGGTCATTCTCTCATTGTCAGAGTTTGTAACCTCCTAAACTGACGGTGTAACACCCTCTGACTGCACTGTGTAGCAAAACGCGGCGCGAATGCGCATTCGATCTGCATCTGCATTGATCGAGACAGGAAGCGTGTATCAGCATACGAGAGAGATGCGAAATCCGTCTAGTATATATTGTAAAGGAATTAACAAATAAATGCTAAATTATTACACAAGAGCACAAATACAACGTCTTGTTTAGCTGGGACATGCTGGACCCATTTCGCTCCGTTTACAAGCGGACGATGCTGATTGGCCGAGAGCCATGCGCACAAATGCTACGCGCCGCCATTTTAACCCCAGTGCAATCAGAGTGTATATCTGGCAGTAGGAGATATACAATCTGATGCCATGAGAATGGATCTAGTGGGATGATGTTGGACTATGAAGCTCGGGGTTCTCGGTTCGAATGCAATCGCGATCTGAAAATTAAGTAAAACTGGACACTCTTTTCTACCGTAGACTGTTTATTGAAACTTGAAAAAAACCTCACAAGACTAAAGTACGGTTACCATTCTGAATCAATCTAGAACACAGATTTCACACAACATGAGATCTTGTTTCCTGATAATATTAGATTTCAATAGACGGAATTTATGCCAAGGTTAACAGTGTATACCGAGTCCTGCTACCTTCTGTCTGTTGGTCAATATTCTGAATCCGGGAAATTTCCCTGTGACTGTACATAGCCCTATTCGACCTCTTTCCGGGGTATGGTTGAAACAAAGTGAAGTTGTTTACAACGAATGAGGCGATGGAAATATGCATATGATTTTCAAATTTGTATGAAGGTGAATCATACTGCTGATGTAAATTATAACAAGTTTTTATAATAGAATTGTAAGAAGTTTGTTCCCCGTCCACTCCTGCCGGACATCCGCCGTCCGCCCTGTAGCACAGTTTGTCCCAAATGATGATCATATCCAGCCATTGCTGATACTTGTTGGACTTCCAGAGTATCTCCCTTCTAATACAAGTATTCTTCCTGTCTTCATGGGTTACAATTTCATCTTTCTTGTGATGAAATACATTATAAACAACATTTTGTTCCATACAAATAATGCTACCAGGTGCTCAATGAACAATGCTAACTAGAAGAGGATTTAGAATGCACAATGAAGCGAGATAAATAACGATAACTTTAGAAAGCAACACAAAAAGGTAAATGACTAGTCATCATACAATACTTTTGAGATGGTGAAAACACAATTGCGTACACTTCGCCATCCATAAGATGGCTTGCGAATCGTGTGTCTCCATTATCGCGAAGCGATATCCGGTGTTTTACCGGATTCTGTTCGGCCTTCATCCGGCGGAGGACAGACTCGAAAACTCTAATAAATTACAGGTTTTCATACATACTTCGGAAACAGATATTGCCTGGGCTTACAAAATATATATGTATGAATAACTTTCGTATCATCCAAGAGGTGTGGTAGATCTGTAATTTTGAACAAGTAGATCATCACAGGACTCGAAAATGGCGGGTTATGTTGGGGTTACGTCGGTAGACTTTAGCGGATTGGCTGACGAAGTCACGTGGTATTGATTTCTGGAAATTCCCTCTAGCAGTTGCCGAAAGTAGTCTGAAATGGATACACACGATCCCAGGGTCAGTCTTACCGCGTATAGATGACCGAAATGGTTACAGGTTGGGTGAAAACAGTGGAACTCTCCATCTATGAAGTAACAAATAGCTGTCTCACGTGACCTTAGGTACGGCCAGATTGCCTTGGGAGTACGCTAAGTTAAGTTTATAAATGAAGAGAATTACACACACGTCCGAATCCAGTACTTATTGTTCACAGAATTGAAAGCAGTAATACAGGGTCATAAATTTCGATATCCCTGAGTGGCATTCTGGCTCCACCAAAGCCTCTGTAAATGGACTAAATCAATCTTCCCACGCAGGAGAGTTCCAATGTCTTTGGCACTCCACCGTAACACAAACCATAGGTACCGCTATTGTATTGTCACTCTGAAATTGTCCAAAACTACCGCTGGTAAGATGGTGTTTTAGTTTATTTCTCAATCGCATGACAGTTTCGTGTTCGTTTCCACACCAAGGGGTAGTTTTACATATACAACACAGTTCATTAATTACAATATAATACATTGAATAAGTAATCAATTATTAATACATTTAAGACTAGTAAGCATAAATGGAGAATGTACACGTAATTAAAACCCAATGCAATCGCTTTCAATCAATTCTGCACAAACAACATTTTAATTAACCATAATAAAAACTCTATTTCAGCCATATTTATTTAAAGTCTACGACAATCACATAAACGAACCGATACGAGCTATAGACACGACAATCAATAAGTTAAGGAAAGAAAAACACGTTCTGAGAACACCCAGTCAGAAAATGTTGCAGTAACATCTTGCTTGTTCTCTACCACTAATGTCTGATAGCATAATATGAACGTCACTGAGGCCTATACACTGTAAATAGCATGTTTATGGTTAAAACGCTGAAAGTGGGGTTCGGTTTGCGAACACCTTTCAGCCGAAATGTGTATAGGCTTTAAACACGTGTGTTTATGTTTTAAACACGTGGGCGTATAGGTTATAACACATAGGTGTTGAAACCTAAACACCAAGATGTTAAAACCCTAAACATGTTTCGGCTAAAACATGTTCTCAAACTGAACCTCACTTTTACCGTTCTAACGGTAAACATGTGATTTACAGTGGACTCTTCCAGCCCTCACTTCTCAGCATTATGTATAACTTTTTCGAAGGAAGTGTAGCTTAGCTTATGATGCGCTGAATTATACGGTAATTATACACTGCGCATGGCATCATTATTTACAATCCGATTGTATGCGCATGCGCAGGTAAAAGTACATTGATCTGTGTCACCTCCTTCATCTTTCCCTCGTGTTTGCACACATTGACGAGGGGAAAGCTTCGGATCAATTTATCCAAAACCGTATGTACAAGTGGTGATGTATATGTGTATGAGTGGTATAAAAATGCCTCCGATTTTCAGGAATTTCCCTCTCGTATATTTCAGTTATATACAGACATTTTCTCTAGTAATTAATCTATGGTATAGCCATCTAATAATATTAAAGATAAATAATATAGCACCACTTTCAAATGCGTTGAACATGATCGCGCATGCTTACTCCCGTTACTCGGCTTGGCCGACCACCTTCCGCGCCTCATCGTAACCCCTCCCTCCTACAATGAATGAACCCAACCCATGTAAATTCCTATTTTTGGGGAGATTTAGGGAAATGCGAACAACTATGTCCCCCATATAAAATAACATAATCTTATGGCAGTGTGTTTAACTCTAAAAAAGCAATACCATGTACGACTGTCTTAACCGATATACAGTTCTACAGTTCTAAGGTACTGCGGTCCATCTGGCCGATTTGCATTAACAAACTAACATATGGGAAGCGACAAATCTTAACCGAAAGTGTAATCCTGTCTTAAATTCATTGTTAGCATGATTTTTTCTGTTAACTTCCATTAGTATATCCAGTTGGCCTGGAAGAAATTTAAGCTAACCCATTCTTTTGATATTTAGCATAGCTCCCTATGCAGTTTTACATTAACAAAACTAATACTGCTCATCCAGAGATCGTTTTCACTGGATTTTCTTTTCTCTATTTCTTGTCAAAAATAAATGCTATGAGTTTCTTAATTTTTTTCTCGCTGCATTTTGATTCGCTGAGCAGAAAATATATGTCAACCCTTCACTATGGTCATTCAGCTATCGAATCACAACAGAATCTGAAAAGAGGGAAAAAATAGATAATTAGAAAGCATGTGCAATATAATACACGACACAACGAACAGTAAGGGATTTCAATGATGGACACTGAAGTGACGGCAATGAATACACTATCTGAGAATATGTGGGCTCAATGATCTACTCATCCACATTAACAGTCTGACCTAACCGCAAATGCCGGGGTTTTTGTGGCCACACTCTCTACAGAAGACTGTGGCCACATTTTGATAAATACATAGCGCTTCTTCCAATATGGCGAAATATTCTTCAGTGATGTACGACCGCAGTCCATCTTTAGACAAATCGTAAACGATTCATATAATGAATAGTTTCCATCCATTCGTAATTAACTAATTAGTAAAGAAGAACAAACCACTATGTTTTATCGAGTGCACCTGCCGAGGTAAGTTCCTGGTTTCAAGGTGTAACAACGGAAGTAAACCAGACTTTTTTGCGAATGTGGCCACAATTGAGGCCTTTAAAATATTCTGTCGGGTCTTATAGCTACTCAGTAATGCAATTAAATGTGTTAAATTCTGAAAATGTGGCCACATTTCTTTATAGACAATGTGGCCACAAAACCCCAGCATTTGCGGTGAGGCCAACAGTTTCTTGAAGTTTCTTAAAATCTGTGATAAATATCGTACACTGATGGCAAAAAAGATATCGTAACGCTTAAGCCAGGGCTTGGCCCGTTTGAATATCATGTGTTTTAAATCTCCAAGATGTTCAAGTCACAATCAAAGCCTGAACAATATATATATTCTGGAAAAGGACTTCGAAATTCATTTGGATAAAGAATAATGGTCAGTGATTACGGGGCATTTATCCTCTTGCTGACATCAATGAACAGTGTTCACCGTTTCTCTGCTGTAGGAAACCATCTTGTGCTTTTTAAAATTATTTTTATTTCATACACATTTGGAATTGGTGCTAAATGTCATACTCTCTAAAAAAAAAGTCCCACTCAATACTTGATTGAGATTTTCACTCAACTTGAGTTAAATGCACTCAACTTGAGTGACATTCACTCAAGCACAAGAGTGGAAATTCATCCCACTCAAGTTGGGTGAACTTGAGTGGTTTTAACTCCGGTTGAGTGAAAAATAACTCAAGTTGAGTGAAAGTAACTCAAGTTGAGTGAAAAGTAACTCAAGTTTGAGTGAACAGGTACACTCAAGTTTTTTAGAGAGTACGAAATAGGTCTGTCGATAACATTGAATGTGGGATCTGAGATTTGATATTGAAGAATATAGCTCACTTACAATGTAATAAACGTCGATTAGCTTCATGTATGACGAAATTGGCGAAATAGTATTTGACACGGTCGATATGATATGAAATAAAACTAGATCATTCAGTAGTTATCGACAGTTCAATAGCATTGTGGTGCTCGTGAAACTGTCCAAGGGCGCCGGCTGACCGTACTGTTATCTATGGTGTTCTATTTGTGCCAAGTTTCCGTCGCCTTTTAAAAACGCGACGTCGCCTTTTGAAACGCGACGTCGTGTTTCGAAACGCGACGTCGCGTTTTTAAAACACGACGTCGCCTTTTGGAAAACACGACGTCGCCTTTTAAAACGCGACGTCGCGTTTCTTTCCTATGTTTTTGCATTGTAAAACTCGACACAACGGAACTCGACGTCGCGTTTTCAAAAGGCGACGTCGTGTTTCACCCACGTCTTGTTTGGCAATGTTAAAAGATAGGAAAGAAACGCGACGTCGCGTTTTAAAACGCGACGTCGTGTTTTCGCGTTTTCAAAAGGCGACGTCGCGACGTCGCCTTTCGAAACGCGACGTTTCGCCTTTTGAAACGCGACGTCGCCTTTTGAAAACGCGACGTCGCCTTTTAAAAAACACGACGTCGCGTTTCTTTCCTATCTTTTAACATTGCCAAACAAGACGTGGGTGAAACACGACGTCGCCTTTTGAAAACGCGACGTCGAGTTCCGTTGTGTCGAGTTTTACAATGCAAAAACATAGGAAAGAAACGCGACGTCGCGTTTTAAAAGGCGACGTCGTGTTTTCCAAAAGGCGACGTCGTGTTTTAAAAACGCGACGTCGCGTTTCGAAACACGACGTCGCGTTTCAAAAGGCGACGTCGCGTTTCAAAAGGCGACGTCGCGTTTTGAAAAGGCGACGGAAACTTGGCACAAATAGAACACCATAGTTATCAGGGAACTATAGTTTCTTCGTCTATGGGATTAAGCAACAATCGCTACAGACGTTGGTTCTTCAAGACAACAATGCTCGGGTGAGTGAGTGAGTAGGATTTAACGTCGTTTTCAACATTGTTTCAGTCATATCACGACGGTGCCTACATGTGCCAGAACACGAGAGTGTCCACAGTTCCTATTATTCTGGACACTGATCAGCCCAGCCAGTACAGCACCCGGTCACCCATCCAAGTATTGACCGAGCTCAACGCTGCTTAACTTCGGTGATCTGACGAGAACCGGTGTGCCCAACGTGATGCGCCGTACCCTCAACAATGCTCGGTCAGCAATTCAACATCAGCATTCAATCATATTCAGACAATCTCATCCTGAAGTATTTAAGGTTCGTGGTGTCTACTTACCTTAGCTATGACTGAAAGAATGACAAGAAGTGGAATGATTTTTCGTGTGCTGCCAGATGAGTCGTCTCCTTCGGATTCTGCCGCCGAGCTTCCGGAATCAGGTTCCGTGTTTGAGTCGGGTTCTCCCTCTGGTTCTGTCCCTGGCTCTGAAGTCCCTTCTGGAACCGGTTCTTGTTCCGGTGTTGTCTCCGGCTCCACATGTTCCACAACAGTTACTTTGGTACTAACCTGTTTTAAAATGATGTACATTTGAGCCTTTGGGTAATCGATTGATCAGCTTCTTACTGTAGGTAGTGTGAGGTTAAAGACAGCTAAACAAATAAGTGTGTAATGGGTTGAGGACTATTGTTATCGATTTGACGTGTCTCGGTATTCAATGACAAACAGACGGGCCTATATATTAGTCACGCTCTGTTACTACCTCGATCCTTAAAATGGAACAATTATATAAATCATATATTCAAGTTTGTCGGGGAAAACCAGTACCAGTACTTACAAAAATTACAAACATCACATTTACCAAAAAATTCTGCGTGGAATTTTGCAAATAACTCAGAAACGCAATATTATCGGAGCAATTTCTTGAATGAAGAGCGACGTTTCGTTGCAGATTCTAGACATGTTTTCCACAAATACTGCGGAGTCAAACAGTAAACTTTGATGGGCATGGAAATTTATAATCTGATATGGGCACTATGAAATACTCGTGTATTCTCATCAAATAACGCGAGACGGCTCGGCCAATCTCAATGTCTCTCACACCAATCCTCGGCCGGCAAGACAGTCTACTGTGGCGGTTCATTTGAGTTTTACATAGCATCACGTTAAGTGGATAACTCCATTAGCATATACCATTGTGGTTTACTTAGACTGAACACAAAGTTTCCTCATTTAAACTTACAAGTTACCGAAGATTTCAAATTTCCATATTACGAAGAGCAGAGGTTTGACAAGACTGTGCACTTTGCAAAGTTTCAGTGGTGAGTTCATACATGTACTTACCGAATGTTCTCTGTTAGCTCCAGCCATAAATATTGTGTTCGCCGGTATCAACACTTCTGCCTTTGTGGCAACCTGAAATTCTTCGCCCTATGAATGTGGATGAGAAAAACAAGTATTCTTCAGTCATTGTTGGTTCCGTTCATTGTACGAAAATCGTCCTATATATGTCTAAAATAGAAAACCGCCAACATATCTCATATTCCTTGTATTATATTTTATTACGAAGCGTCATTTCTCACAATTTATATGTTGTTCAGCTCATGTAAAGCATAATCAGACAAGGTGTTTCGAATATTGAATACCTAGCAGTACATAATATCCTGTAATCAAGCTGTATCACATAATTACAAGGCGTCAGATCCGACATCCAATAGACAGCCGCCGTCCATACATAATCCCACGACATTATTGGCGCCAAAAACACAGCCAGCATGAAATAACAATTTATATTTACATGTGCTTGCAAAAGAGAAGAGGACAACGGTTTTCAATGGTGTCGGTAAAATATCATGATGTTCCTATCCTCATATTCGTATCCTGGTAAGCATTATCTTTTCCATATTAATTCCAAGTTTTCTAGGATACACTGTATCTCAGTCACGCTTTGATTGTGACTGTTCATATGAACACCTTGAAGATATTGTACTACACGGTACTCTTACTTCCCCTGGTTCCTAGTTGAGCGGAATTATAGACAAGTTAAAGAACGTGGAGCCATATACCGGTACCTTAAACACTACAACCGTAATTTGCTATCCGTGTGTAACCTTCATTATGAAATATGAGAAAATTTGAATGACGAGGCTATTCGTTGGTGGTTTGTGACGTTCATTGAAATCGTCTTTTTTCGGGACAAATGCTAATTGTCGAGATTGTATATGCCATATACAGACCGGTCAATGTCAAAATTATAAAAGTTTCGACCGTTTGTCGTATAGTCGACGTGAGAGAGGAAATCCATTCATCTTTTTATATATATATATATATATATATATATATATATATATATATATATAGATGATGTCCAATGGCACTATCGGTTGTTTTCTTAAAATCCAGTGAATGTGGATATGTAAACTTCACGGCGTCACACAAAATCTATATCCAGGAAGGGGTAACTGACAATGTTAGAATTAATCCTCATACATTCTCATGGCATCAGATTGTGTACATGTACCTCCTACTAGCTGTCACGTGTTACACCGACTTTTAAGAGGTTAGAAACTCTGACACTGAGAGAATGCACTTGTAGATTCGAGTGTATCTGTTCTCTTATGAATATGACTATATGCAGGCGCTTTCAAAAACCGATCCATTCAAAGCCCGTTCCTTCTCATTCACCAAACGCTATATAGACGATCTTCTCGCTGTGGATAATCGCTATATAAATGACGCAGTGAAGGATATATATCCACCTTCACTGGATGTGAAGGAAACTACAGACAGCCCTACAGGCACATCATATTTAGATCTATATCTCTATAAAAATGAAGCGGGCATTCTCTCTCGTCGACTTTATGACAAAAGAGATGATCACAATTTCGACATCGTAAACTATCCCTTTCTGGACAGTAATATTCCAGTGGGACCTGCATATGGCGTATACATATCTCGCTTAGTAGCATTTGCTAGATCCTGTGTTAAATGTGACGATTTTAATCAACGTCACAAAACATTGTTACATAAACTTATAAAACAGGGCTATTCCACCAAACGCCTCCACTCAAAGTTTCTCAAATTTGGCGATACATATCGCATGCTGATAAAAAAAATACGAACGTAGCGTGCAAGATCTATGGCGCTACGTTTCGTAACTTGTGTCTAATTCCGCTTAACCCGGGGCTAGGGGCCGTATGAACCCATGTACTTCAAGATCCTCATGGTACTCATATGAACAGTCACAATCAAAGCGTGGCTGAGATACATCATTCTTTAGATGATGACTTTACAACGAATTATGGATTAAGAATACTGATCAGCGATACGGATTTGATATTTTTGGAACATCATGATGTCTTGCCGGCATCATTGAAAACTGTTGACCGCTTCTCTCTTGCAGGAAACAAGCCTATGTTTATGTATACTATGATTGTCTTTTTGAATTTGGTGCTAATACTGTTATATGGAATATGGAATAGGTCTTTGGATTATGGACGCGGATATTCTCTAATGGACGACGGCTGAATTATGGATGACGGACTAGACGCTTGTAATTCTTATCTGTATATGACGTCCCCTTCGGACTATCGGTGATTTCCTTCAGATCTAATGAAGGTGAATACGTCATGACCTTCGCCGCATATATAGGGGTTATTCAAAGTGAAAAGATCGTCTATATAGCCCTTTCTTCTCGCTTTTGTCTCCCCCTTGACCCATTCATATTACTTCAGATTGCATGATCATTCCCACCTACATCTATATCATCAAATACGTTCGGCATCAACCTCATCACGGTTCTGAACAAAATGGCTTGCTGACTGTCCAAGTCTTTTACGGTACATTTGACGGTGTAGCATGAACTGTCAGAACATTTCTGAAATAGAAAATTGATAAATGATGCTTTTAAAATGAAAAATTGGCAGTCTTTCAGCTTTTAGTCAGATGCTGTAAGGTTTCTCGTATTTCATTACTAACTCATATGACTTGTTCACTTTCGTTTTTGGATACACAATGGAATGAAACTGAACATTACATGGCATACACTGGAAACAACAACATCTTTATACTTTATGTTTTGTTACTAATATAAAATAAAATAGATTTGCTTATCTGCTTACTCGAAGTCTTTAGATTTGATGTCATCGGATAAGCCGACGCAAAATAATATCAAAATGCAAAGTTCCTTACACGTGATGAATCTTGATCGGACATGGTATCCATGTCTGGCATATGTGTGGTTGTCTCCTCTTTACTCCTATTTTGTCCACCCGAAAGCACTCTGCACTTTGCTCTCCCACTGTCGCTGACGTCTGCCTGAAACGCAAACCATCGGTGTTAATAAAATAAGGCTATGAGAAAACTGGACTGTTTCTAATTCATCATTTCGAATTGTTGGTTTTCAACTGGTCTAGCTGAAAGACGATGTACCAGTTATGAAAAAGGAAGAGGAATACAAATGTCCATATTTTGAGTAAATAAACCTTTGTGTCTTTCTGATTCACCTTTTTCATCCATAGACTCTTTGGTGGACGGTCTGTAGCATTAAAATGAGCAAAAAGAACACCTAACAGTTATAACAGCTATAAACACACAACAACTACCTTTACCGGGCTATTTAATTAAATCATGACTATTTTGGAGCTTCAATTCCACACCTTTTTTATCTTTTTTTTTTATCTAAAAATGTTTTCGAGGTTACTTTGGTCCGAAATAGGAAAACGAGTTCACGGTCGTCTACATGTTTCACTAAAGCACATGGGGCATATTACGTTCATAAAGTTAGACCGCGGTTCGCAGTTCGTTATTCGGGACCAGTCATTCAGCTACTCATAACAGCGCCCCTAGCAGCGCCCCCTGGTGTCAGATTTGGGATATGAATATGCAAAGATATAGAGTATGACATTCTCTCTTGCTATGCAGAGTTTGGAGTTCAAAGTACTCAAAATATAAAAATTACAGATTTCCATATCTGAAGAAATAATTGCTGGTCTCCTCGAACAACGAACTGCGAACCGCGGTCTAAATTTATGAACGTTTATGGAACAGCCTCGAAGATGGATCCCAGAGACTTGCAGTTGTTGGTCTAAACCATAAGAATATCCGACATCCTTTCATTGAACGTTGAATTTAGTGCATGGAATCCTCATCAGTTTTGTATATGACAGTTCTTACCTCTACACGATCTAAAACTGCTTGCTCAGACGTGAGATTGCCGACTGGAATGGTAAACATCACTGATGCTCTTGATAAAACTGTGTTACCAGCGTTGAGAATTTCATAGGCGTGTGTTATTTCCTTCCCATTGATATCTGGGTCGGGAGAACCTCTGACCAATGAAAGTTGTATGGGTAGTGAAACCCTAAAAAAAAACAATAATGAATGCATCAGGTTCATGATCGACGTCATAATTTGATATTTAACCCTTCCAGGCCTGGGCGATTTGGGGGTCTGTTCCAGCCTGGGAGGGGGAGGGGGCATTTCGATCCCCCGCCCTATCTATTTTCGTAGGACTGAAACTTCTCGTGCAATATATATCGGTCAAGTTCTACAAGAAAATTCCAAGATGGCCGCCATGATGTCCATTTTTCGCTCATTTTTGGGACCGACTTTCCGATTTTTTTAAATTTTTCGATATTTTCTTTTGCTTTGGCAAACAAGTTACCTTTACGTCATTTTAGGCAAGACATGCAAAAAATTGTCGGAAAAGACTCAAAACGCAACTTACTGAGGACACAGCGTGACCGCCATTTTGGATTTTCCCATGATCCTCTGCAGATAGGATTATGCAAATAGTCTCAAATGACAACAATAAGATTCGCGGAAAAGTCAGAAAGTTTCAGCTCCCTTGTTCTCTTAGTTCCGGAGCGGCGGTGAAAAGTTTGGTAGGCGCCTCCAAAACAGATAATTTGAGATTTTCAATGAATGATATTGATCTAGCGCATAGAAGGAATATGTCATCTATGAGTGACTAGCTTATTGTCATCCTACATTTTCGTCTTTCAGTAAATAGTATGATCAGATGAATATTCGTACCCAGACAGGCGAGTATCCGCCTGGAATCTAACGACGGCTTTGCTGACAATCACGTTGTTGGCCATATTCGTGTCGTCGCTGGCGGTCCGGGCGTATGTTATGAACTCTACTGGCGACGATTTCGGGCTGAGTCTTCGAGCATCAAATATCACAGTAAAAGTTTTGTCTTCACTAGCTTCTAGTGGATTTCCCACTTCGCAAATGGCTTGTTTTCGATTTCTGGATCCAGTTGTACGATTATAGATGTCTATAAATTTTTCTGTAGAGATCTGGCAGCGAACTGGACTTCTTGGATCGCTTAAGAACTCCACATTGTCTGAATAGGTGACTATCACGGTAGACATGTAGGCCGCCTCACCGCTGTTGAGAAGGTTCACCTCCAACCGTAAGGATTCATCCGCTCCCACAATGAGATAGGGTTTGCTTTCAGGATAAGCAACACGAGCAGTGACCACTAGATCGCTTTGGCAAATGTTGTCTGCCCCACAATTTTTCTGGAACTGTACCTAGAAAAGGATATTATCGTAACAGTAACAGTGTTTCATCAATTTAATGCGGAGAGAATGGAAAACACAGAACATCAATTATTTAAGCGAACTCACTCAATAATGTTTTAAAATAGGCTCAGCTACAGACACGTCTGTTGACAATGGTTCATAAATGTAGTTAGTTGGCAACCATTACCGCGATACTTTTTCGCATGAATCATTCAGTTTTTCAATCCAAATAAGTATTAAAAATGTTATAAACACAATCTACATGTAGTTATTCTGGACAGAATGATTCACGATGCAAAGCGCTTTGTTACTTTAACCATATTATCTTGAAGATTTATATTGAAATAAATACCTGGTCTGTGGCTGATTTCGCCAAGAAAGCGGTCAGAACTGGCCCAATTGGTTTGCTGAAATCATCGGATGGCGAATCTTCAGGAAGGTCAAATGTCAGATCAAACTGCGCAGGTGTGAAGATGTCTTCCATGGCTTGCGGCTGAAAAAGAGACGTTCATAACCCATAAATATGACTGTGAGAGTCTATATACATGTATCACCATCTTTATCAGCTAAAGTACTTGTGCAGGTTATCATGTTACCCCTATCTGGCCTGGCCTGGGGAGGGACCATTTCGGCTCCCCCCCCCCCCTAATTATTTTTCTTACCCTGTCAGCTAGAGGCTGAAACTTACCACAACATACCCTTGGGTCAAGCTCTACCAGAAAATGTAAAAAAAAGTCCAAGATGGCCGCTTTGATGAAGTCATAGTGACATGTTCAAAAAAGGCATTTTCTGGTCGATTTTTCGAATTTTATATTTATGTACTTTCTCGGCAAAAACTTCATGATAAATTAGTGAATATTAATCTGATGTGAAATAAAATAGTTTTGACCCACTTTTCCTAGCGGAAAACAGTAATTTTCTAGAAAAATTGTGAAAATATCATTTTTCTGATACCCTGCCATTTTGAATTTTCCCATGATCATCTGCTCGGGGGGGGGGGGTGCAAATAGGCTCAAATTTACCCCAATATGAAAAGCAAAAGTCATGGAGTGTTAGCCCTAATTTTTTTTTTGTTCCGGAGATAGCGCAGAAAGTTGGATAGGGAGCGGAGCATGATGCCCCCACTCAGGCCAGGTAGACTTAACATAACCGGATAGCGCAATATTTCATTACCATAAACCTATCACAAGCGCTCGACCTTTTATTTGTATTGTCTTGCCTGCTTCTATTGATATGCGAGGCTCTTCTCTGTCAGACGGATTGTGTCTAGACGTGATGTACCTAAAATATTTGGATCAAACTAACTACTTAAAATGTTTGGGTAAAAATGGACTCGGACGCAACTGCTTGGGTTTGTCACGTTTGTACTCAAACATTTCTGATCAATTTGATCCAATCCTTCTGACAACGTTTCTCGATTCGAGCGGCGGACATATAACAAAGTCCAAGTAGGCTCACCCGGTACAATAACACTTCATGAAAAATCTTACCAAGACAACTGCGTTGTATTTTTGACAGGCCGTTCTACGTCTGGCCACCCTAATTGTGCCATTCCTACCACTATACAGACCCTCTTCCGTCAACAGCTGAATCCTGCTGCCCTCTTTCAGCGTATCAGCGTAGAGACTGAACTGCACATCTGCAAAAAAAAGCGAAGTTGCGCTGATTAAGTCAATGCAGGTAGGTTTCAATAGGTTGCCTAAGTTGATATGCGGTTCAGTTTTACACAAGTAGGGATCCCGCTATTGATGATTTTACAGAAAGACAGATCGTGCGTAGACAGAGAACATTGAAATGAACTACAGCAGACGAATGGAGTCTGAACTGAAGATTTGGATTATGAAATTGACAAAATTGAACACAGTTGGTGTGTAGAAATAACCTTGTGAACCACGGGGGACCAAACCCAACATGTTTCTGGACAAACCCAACACGTTTCTGGGGGGTAATAGAATCAGTGTATCTCTCTTTGGCAGTTTGAAATTTAAGTCTACTTTGACTTTCCACGCCAAAGAAAGGCTAATGTTAATAACACCCATAACCACGTAGGTATGAAATGAAGCTGATAGATGAATATTCGCGACACGTTATTCTACCTATTGCTGTTATGGATAGAACAAAATTTAACAGATGTTTCGCACCAAATGCGCTGGTATTATTTGGGAGGAGGAGGGAGGGAATTTGGCTTAATGTCACACTCAAGTTTGTTTCACTCATATGGTGACAGTCAGTTTGGTTGTTGGAGGAAGCCGGAGTACCCGGAGAGAACCACCGCCCTTCGGGAAGTAACTGACAAACTTTCACACATGGACCAGCTGGGCTCGAACCCGTGCCGGTTCAGCGGTGGTATTATTTGGTGCTACTATTGTTTCATTCTATTAGATCTATCAGTTATGGACGACGGCTGGCTACTGAATGTCGAATCTGACGCTTGCATCAGAAACATGCATAACTGTTTCAGTAAACACTATATATATATATATTGTATCGAAAACCGACTATATACTAGCTAGATCACTGTTAAGTACCAATATTGGGATGATACGTTCTCGCATTCTATGTGATTTCTTCGGTGTAAAACTACCTGATGGACATTTGTGTATTCACCTAAGGATGTAGGGAGACTGTACAACTAGTACATGGACACTTGTGCATTCAACTAAGAATGTAGGGAGACTGCACATGTACTAATACGGGAGTTTCCATTCTGTCATGATAAGAGTATTCGCCCCTCTCCACCAGAGGACGTTTGAATCGGGGAGGACAAAATCCCATGTATCTTTCTTCTAGCAACGTTGTATTGTGACGTCATGCAACAATCAGATATGGCGACAGCATCATGACGTCAACAAAGGACATTACGCATTATACTAATGATGTTACTGGCGTTACAATAGAAAATGTCGCATTGAACGTGGATATGGCCAAATACAAAGTATTACATTGACAAGTGTGGTCTGTCATGCCACCGAACCCAATTTTGAAGTTATTGGAAATGTCGTTTGCTCAATATATTGCACTGTTTTGATGGCTACCTATCTCTTTTCATCTTATCCAATCCACATTTTGTCCCCCCTGACTCGAGCGCCTACTAGCGGGCAAGGGCAAATTACTCGTACACGGACAGTTCGGAGACTTCGCTACTTGCATATTCGCCACAAATGTAATGTACATCTACAAAATGGACACTAGTATATTCGCCTAAGAATGTAGGGAGGCCGATTAACTACTGAATGGACGCCTAAGAATGTATGGAGACTATACAAAAACTAAATAGACACTTGTATATTCGCCTAAGAATGTAGGCAGACTATACAACTATTAAATGGACACTTGTATATTCACCTAAGAATATAGGGAGACTATGCAAGTACTAAATGGACACTGGAGCACTCATCCAATAATGTAGAGACTGCACAACTACTAAATGGACACTTGTATATTCACCTAAGAATGTAGGGAGACTGCACAACTGCTAAATGGACACTTGTATATTCACCTAAGAATGTAGGGAGACTGCACAACTACTAAATGGACACTTGTAGATTCACCTAAGAATGTAGGGAGACTGCACAACTGCTAAATGGACACTTGTATATTCACCTAAGAATGTAGGGAGACTGCACTACTACTAAATGGACACTTGTATATTCACCTAAGAATGTAGGGAGACTGTAACCACGGAAGACAAAGCAGACTTCAATCCTTAAACAGGTGGCTCTCTGGTCTTTATGACGACACGTCTTTACAGTGGGATCGATCACGGAAGGACTAATTCGGAAGCGGGGCTGTAGATCCGCCACTGGTCGGCCGCGGAACACAACAGCGACGTCTGAACGCGGTGCCCCCACTGCTAGATCTATACAACATATACATTCAAAAGAAACTGCTAACAGTTTTGCAAATCAGGGCGCAAGTCATCAATTCTGAATAGGATTGCCTGGTATTGATGAGGCATCCTGATGGCCATTAAACTGTGCGTGTGTGCATGCACACAACAAACACCGGTGCGCAGGGCCAAATGTCATCAGGACGCTTCAACAATAGGCAATATGCCCTTTCACTATTAAAATGCCGAAGCATAAAATACATGTAGTACCCTGTAGTATTAATATTACAGTATTATAAAATGGTATACGATAACATAATTATCGTGAAGTATTATACTATGATATATACCTAAACATTTTTGTCACATCAACATTCGTTCAGATCGGTACAAAACTAATGGGATATTTGGGAAGAGTAACAATTGTCCCAAAATAATAAAAAAAAAGCCTCTAATTAGAAAGTCGACTTCGCCATACATCGCTGAACCCATAGCGAAACTTCAAATATTCCATTGTTTCTTGTATCTTCTCCAGTTAATGGTTGATTGGTTCATTTGAATTTTCAAAAGTTAAGCGATGTCATCGGTGTGTTGAGAGAACATGAAGACGATTAATGTGTCATTATCAGTTGTCAGGTCGCCAGAATCAACCGCTATTGTCGCAATTGCGACATTAGCTGGCGACTCTGCATGCATAGTCGACCACTAATGACGCAATTATGACAATTGTCATTAGTGGTCGCTATTGCAAGTATATCAAAGATGAATCATACATTATGTGTCGGGATATATTTTTGCCTCAAATAATTACTGGTATCCAGTTGTGACATTTTTTTTTTAGTGACAGATTTGACTGCTATTTTCACAACTAGCTGACGACCTGACAACTGCTGATGAAACAACTGTCATGCGGCAATTGTGTCATTAATAGTTGCTACATACATAGCCATCGAGTTACTGACGAGGTCTGTGACTTACCGCCGTAAGAATTGCCGTCCACGTCGCTAACCCTGGAGAAGCTCATTCCAAATCCCTGGAAGTCCATACCACCTGGTAAGGCTCTGGCGGCTATACGTTGTGTATACTTTCCTCCAAGTCCGATACCCTCAGCATGTCCGTTGTATATATATATCACACCTTTGCCATTGTCCTCATAAGGAGCACCAATCGCAATATCTGCAATAAAGAATGCCTGTCAGCCTAGGGTACTAAACGTGTCCTTCTTAACACAGTGCTATTTCAAAATGGATTTTATGATCAACAAGAGCCCAAGGGGCTTTAACATACGCCCGTATATCTGGAATTACATTGGTTCAAATTTCAAGGTTGTTTAATAGCCTTGATTCCAATACGGGAGTTTCCATTCTGTCATGATAAGAGTATTTGCCCCTGTCCGCCAGAGGACGTTTGAATCGGGGTGGACAAAATCCCATACAATGTATCTTTCTTCTAGCAACGTTGTATTGTGACGTCATGCAACAATCAGATATGGCGACAGCATCATGACGTCAACAAAGGACATTACGCATTATACTAATGATGTCACTGGCGTTACAATAGAAAATGTCGCATTGAACGTGAATATGGCCAAATACAAAGTATTACATTGAAAAGTGTGGTCCGTCATGCCACCGAACCCAATTTTGAAGTTATTGGAAATGTCGTTTGCTCAATATATTGCACTGTTTTGATGGCTACCTATCTCTTTTCATCTTATCCAACCCACATTTTGTCCCCCCTGACTCGAGCGCCTACTAGCGGGCAAGGGCAAATTACTCGTACACGGACAGTTCGGAGACTTCGCTATTGGTAGCTAGCAAAATCCTGCAAAAAGTCTACGATTTTGTGCATCTGGGAATGTAACATATATCACATCTTGTATTGAATGATAAACTAAAATGGGCTTAACTCTTGGTAACTAGTTGACCTTGAAACAAGAGCCGAGAGCTCACATATCCCACACTGAACTCGACAATAGTTAAACACAAGAAAATAGTAGTTTTCCTGCAAATGGATTTCTTCCAGGCGAGAGAATTTTTCGTGAAGGAAGAAGGAAGTGATGAAGTATACCATCTCCCCGTTAAATTAGTAAATGTATGGTTTTTGTCTCTCAACAGTTAACTAAATTAACAACGCCACAGGACAGATGCCATATACATGTAGGAGAGAGAAAACTGAATATTCCAACCTAACACATATAGTCAGCTAAACTTGGTTCAGTTTTGGGGGACTGTGATCTTGACCTTTGAAAAATTGATCTCAAAATGTATGGCTCCTCTTTGCCATGCGAGTAAGGTATACTCAAAGTTTGGTACCAATCCATACCTTGAAACTAGAGATATCGCATGGACAACAAATGTTAATGGATGAATGGACAGAACGCAACATCGCATTACACGACCTCGTCTTCGACAGGCATATGAAAATGTGACTTTTAATGATTTCTTGATTTTGGGGTCACAGTGACCTTGACCTACTGACACAAAAAAAGTAATTTAAAGATTTCGTGATTCTGGGGTCACATTGACCTTGACTATTGACCTTGACCTAAATTTTGGTACATGGCAAACCGTCTCCTCGTAATTTCTCAATGGACACAAAAAAAATCACGATTTTGGGGTCACAGTGACTTTGACCTTTGATCTTGACCTACATTTTGGTACGTGACACATCGTGTCCCCCTAATGTATATACTGACACGAAAAAAATGTTATTTTTAATAATTCCCTGATTTGGGGGTCACAGTGACTTTGACCTTCGACTGTGACCTAATTTTTGGTATGCGACACTTTATTTCCCCTATTGAATCCACTCACAAAAATTAGTAATTTTTAATGATTTCCTGATTTTTCGGTCACACTGACCTTTGACCTTGATTCCGGGGTCACAGTGACCTTGACTATTGACCTGGATATAAATTTTGGTACATGACAAAACGGCTTCCCGTAATTTCTCAGGTAGGTGACACATCGTGTTCCCCTAATGTAGCTACTGACACAAAAAATGTTATTTATATAATTTCCTGATTTTGGGACCACAGTGGCCTTTGACCTTCGAGCTTGACCTGATTTTTGGTATGCGACACTTCATTTCCTACTATTGAATTCACTCACAAAAATTAGAAATTTTGAATGATTTCCTGATTTTTTGGACACACTGGCGTTTGACCTCTGACCTCGGCCTACATTCGGTATGCAACACATCGTTCCCCCCTAGGGCATCCACTCACCAAACATTAGAACTGTAGATAGAACACTGTCCCAGATATGGACCGGACACGAGGGACGGACGGACGGACAGACGGACGGAAACCGCCATCACATAATACGTCCGCCTTTTGGCGGGCTTATGAAAATGGAAGTTAGGTGGAATTTGAAAATGACAGAGATGAAGTAGACGAGCAAATATAGTATGCTTGACCTTGCTGAATTGTCATCAACTCTTACTTTAAGATTATTATTGAGTATTCACTGCAGTACTTATGTGCACACCTGCCCGATAACTTCATTACATAATTGGTGTTATTTGTTTATGAACATGTAGGATTTTACCTTCCAGCGAGTCTCTGTTCATATCACCGATGTTTTGGATAGCTGATCCAAACTTGGCGCCTGGAGAGTTGGATCCCACTAAAAGTTTGTCCATCTTCTCAAGGGGTTCCTGTTGAAAATCACGTTCGATAACATCAACGTCTACCAGAACAGCCTTCAGGCGGTAACGTTATCAGTCAACGATACCACCACGTTAAGGACACAATATTTAATTTGGCACCATATTGAACATCAGCAGACAGTGGGAAGTCCTCATCAGAGCTATGACTGATGTACCAATGAGAGCAAGTTACTCACAGTTAAACATGAAACTGTAACCGGAAGATAGTTTTATGGATTATAGTTGTTATATATGTATATTCCAAATTCTGAATATAATTTTCCAAATCAAACAGAAATAATTATAACTGATAATTAAAATCCATCAAACAGATTAGATATATAGTTGAATGTTTGCTGCACCATCAAGCGGAATACTCGAAATCGTACCTCGTTCTTGTTCAGATAAACATACACAGCCCCTTCCTCTTTTCGTTGGCTATATAATGGGGCACCAATTATTACATCATCTAAACCATCACCATTCACATCCACGACTGATATAGCAGCTCCGAAGTAACTCCCGTCCTGCGAAACAAAACAGAAGTGTGATATGTTTTGATGTAGCGTGATATATCTTGATACAGCGTCCTAGATCTTCATAGTGTGATAGGTCTTGATAGCTTGGTAGGTCTTGAAAGCATGCTAGCTTTTGATATAACGTGATAGGTATTGGTAACGTGATAGCGTGATAGGTATTGATGGCGTGATAGGTCTTGATGTAGCGTAATAGGTCTTGATAACGTGATAGAGCTTGGCATAGCGTGTTAGGTCTTGATGTAGCGTAATAGGTCTTGTTAACGTGATAGAGCTTGGCATAGCGTGTTAGGTCTTGATGTAGCGTAATAGGTCTTGTTAACGTGATAGAGCTTGGCATAGCGTGTTAGGTCTTGATAGCTTGAGAAGCCTTGATATAGCGTGATAGGTTTTGATTAAAAGAATAAGCAAAAAAGAATGAATATCGCTAGATGCTTCAATTCCATTTACACATAAACCCGTCAATACAATTTAATTTGGTCCACTAATTTACTTATCATTGAACAGCTTGTGAACGACTTATTAAACATGAACCGTACAAAGCACTGAGAACCCCTCGGCCTTTGCAGTATTAAAATAGAACCTTTGTTGAAGAACAAGCAGTTGATGACAACAAGCAACTGGTGACAACATTGACAGTTTAACCTACTAATGAATCAGAAAATATAGGTCAGTCTGACTATTTTTTATAAAGTTGCTGTACATAATCATATGCTCATGTAGTTTAAGTTTGGTACTCCTGTATACCCTTGAGACATGGTGGTAATGATAGACATAGATGGACATATTACATACGTACACACATGATGACAATACTCCAATGCCAATTTTGGCTGAAGCCTACGTATGTGTCCAGTGTAAGGTCAGTTAGCCTAGGCATAATCATTCTTGAGTTAATGTAGTTAAAATCCAATAGATGACAAAAGGAACTTTGACCCAGTAACCCCCAAAAGATAGGTCAATCTCACTATGCGATCGACTTCTGCTCTATGACCACATGCATGTGTTATGCCAGTTTGGTGCTCACAGGCAGTCATTATTAAACGGTGACAAATTGAGATAATCTGACCTGGTGACAAAATCAAAACAAAATGTGTGATGTGAGTTTGGTGTACCTAAGCCTATACATTCTTGAGATATGAGGGTAATGAGAAAACAAAGATGGATGAACGTACATACATACATGATGACAATACCGCAAGGACAATTTTGGCTGTAGTGCATGACCCGATGTGTGTCCAGTGTGACTGTAAGGTAGGTAAGCCTAGGCATTATCATACTTGAAATGTGATGGTAATAAGCAACTAGAGACGAATGGACAAATTTGATCCAGTGACTCAGAAAAATAGGTCAATCTCATCGATTTTTGACAGGTTTCTGCTTTAAGACCATATACAAATGTGATGTAAGTTTGATACTCCTAGGCATAGTCATTCTTGAGATATGGTGGTAACAATCAATTCATGATAAATTGACACAGTTTGACCTGGTGACCTGGGAAAATATGGGTCAACCTCGCTGATTTCAATAGGCTTCTGCTCTGCGACCACATGAATGTGTAATATAAGTTCGGTATTCCTAGACATAGTCATTCTTGAGATATGGTGGTAACAATCAATTCGTGATAAATTGACACAATTTGACCTGGTGACCTGGGAAAATATGGGTCAACCTTGCTGATTTTCAATAGGCTTCTGCTTTGCGACATGTGTAATATAAGTTCGGTATTCCTAGACATAGTCATTCTTGAGATATGGTGGTAACCAGTAATCAGAGACGAACGCTATACGACGTACAAGATGACGACAATACAATCGGGCAAAATTTGCCCGAGGGGTAAAAAGGTATTAGAATGCATACTGATAACTGTCTAGCTAACGTTAGCAACCATTTAGCACTACTCTATTTTTAAAAAATCTTGGCTATTAATATTCCATTTTCTTAGTCCAGATTACTACAGCTTCTCTGAAATTGCCAAATTATGATAACTGTTTTACCAATAATATTTAGGGGAATAAAAAGTGAAGTGGAATAAATGCTGTAATATTTTATGTTAAACTCCTTTCTACAGTGTTCTAAACACGTACATTTCTTAGCATTTTTTTATATTGTATAATATTTTCATATTGCATATTTTTCTGTCTAGTGACAAAGAAAATCTACTTCGCAAGAACTACCTAAGGGGATCAATACATAGAAAACTTGAGTACAATTGATTGGCCTCAACCAGGACGATGGATCAAGCCAACAGCGGACTGGTCAGTAAGTAGTAGGTCAAGGATTTTCTCATCACCGGGATACTCAAACAGGCCCAGTCTGTTGTTTGTGTAAGATTGGCAAATGGCACCTACGCGTGGTATACCGCTCTCAGAATAGCCCAGATGCATTTTTTGCTGCCTGTTTGTTTTTCTTTCCGCTATACCCCCTGTAACCTAACCGATACCTGAAGCCGAGACTCTCTACACGTCATGTTGTACAAATTCAGATATCTTGTCGTAGATTATAGTTCTATTAGCAAATTAAAGAGTGCATGTATAGATGCTGTAGACACTGATGCTGTGTCCTTGACAAGCAGTGATGATGATGATGACGATGATGATGATGATGCTTTATTAGCGTTACAGGCCAAGCTATTCACTATCTCTTTCGATTATGGAATTATTATTAAGATTTCTTTTTGATACGGTTTCAGTTAATGATCAAACTGGGAGCCGTTGAGAAGTTACAGTGGTAAAATAGCATATCTTTTGGCGTTCCAGGCAAAAGGCAAGTCAGTTATATGGAACAACTAGTTAAACAATTTTGGCTTAGACAGAATAGGGATACTGGGTTAATGGTGGGTATCGTGTAGATGTAACATTCGGCACAGGTATTGTGGTTTACCAAAACCCAAGGTCGTCTACTGATAATAAAAATCTTTATCGTATGGCTGCCTTTTAAGCAAAGTGGGTGGTCTCATGGGAGCTGGATACTGGTGAGTGATACATACTTGGGGAAAACTAAGTACTTCTGGCATATGAATTTGTAATATCGAGACCTGTCAGTAAGTTGCCAATGCAGAAAAAAAAACCTTGGGCATGAAGATTGCTAACTTTGCAGATTGCTTCTCTACAGAGTGTGAAGCGGTCTGTGTTTTTTGAGATGCATGGCATTCGCAAGATGAATTGTCTACTAGGTGTGAATATTTGCTGATATAAAACTGAGCCAATTAAACAATTAAACGATATATTGCCCACATCGAACAAGGTTAATACATTATAGATACATAGAATAATGTTGCTCCAAGCATGGACAAAGCTTAGCCTTGTCCATTTATTCAAATATCTATATGCATGTACATAACAGCTAAAATTAACACATATTGTGTACTTATTAAAGAATGTAGATGGTCAAGATTTGATACATCTCTCTCTTATTCTTGGTGAATATGGCCCTGGCAACTAGATGGAGGACAAATGTATTCCACTGTGTTTCTCAATGTGGAATAGAAACTATGGAACAATGCTAGACTACATCCGAAACACTCCAGTATACCGAAAATAAATACTTCATTGAGAATAGAAGAGAAAACAGATGCATGATTGAGTACGTAGGCCTACCTGTTCTCCTGGTATCTCCATGATTATATCCAGGCCATCCCCCAGAATATAGACCTGTGCGTGAAAGACGCATCACACTTAATAAATACACATATCAGTGGAAACCTATATATTATACGTGTGACATGGTCAGCATGCACGATTATAGCTGAATCATATAACTGTCATTTATTCCTATGGAACCAAGTAGGATTGATCGAAATCTTGAAGAAATTACCAATCATATAGTATTGCGGTCCAAATTCTCAGGAGTACAGGCAAGGGCGTCTGTCCTCCTTTATGGTGGATAATTACAATGTTAGCAGATATGCAGATTATTTAATCGGATATATGGTTACCGGTTACCTTTCCTTTGTCGCCTGTTCCGGGTGCACCGACAACATAGTATAATCTGGGGTCCCTAAACAATCGTCCTGACGACACCGAATAACCTGAAAGAGGTCGACAGTTCGGTATATATATATATATATGGTTGCGGACATGCTGCATGTGATACCATCACATTTTCATTCTGATGGAACCATTGGAGGCGTTATGTCGACCATTCGTTAAACATTCGCTTTCAAAATTGACGCTTCTAAATGTGCAACAGCGTCCATTGCCATATCATACCTAAAACTACCCATACTCCCTTAACTCTTAACACGTGGTGTGTTAGTCAAGGTCCAGCTGAAATGGACACCTATATTAATACTATAGTCTGTCCATTTCAATTAGTCGTCTACTTTGGAGCTTCTAAAAAATTAGTATAGTTAACTTTGCATAAATGTTCTTTTTTGTATTGTGTAGAACAAACTAAACTCTACAAAATGACTACCATTATTCAGTGATATCGACAATATATCACACTTGAAATAACTTTGTAATTATCTCCATATAAAACTTCAGTACAGTTGTTTCATGTACCGGGGCTCAACCACATAGGGAGACGTCATAATGTATTCGTGTTTACTAGCACAAAGGTCAACAATGCCGTGTACGGTCACAGAGGTGTGTGCGGTTTATCATTCGGCAATTTCAAGGGGCATGGAATATAAGCGGCACTCCCACGGTCTGCCTGTTATCATTAGTAGTATACATAGAGTAAAACGAGTCTTTTGCGCCTCACTGCGCATGCGCGAAGTGAATTTTTGGGTTGCCATAGGGGGGGTTCGCATACGTGAGTTAATTTTTTTTTAATGTGAGTGGGTGGGTTTAAAATGGCGGACGTTTGACGTCCGCCATTTTGAACCCACCCACTCACTCGGTTGCACTGATTGACCTGGGATGTGAGTGGGTGGGTTTAAAATGGCGGACTTTCTTTGTCCGCCATTTTGAGCCCACCCACTCACGGGGGTGATTGAGTGCTATGTGAGTGGGTGGGTTTAAAATGGCGGACGTTTGACGTCCGCCATTTTGAACCCACCCACTCACTCGGTTGCACTGATTGACCTGGGATGTGAGTGGGTGGGTTTAAAATGGCGGACTTTCTGGATTGTGACCTGGGACTATGGGATGCATGTACTGACTTGGTTCTGGGTATTTGTCATCACGGGGAGGTCACGTGATCAGTTCAAGGTCATATCCATTTTTTATCGATATGTCAACCCCACACCCAGTCCATTAGATGCTCCTTCACCTAAGCTTCACTTTGATACCTCACTCGACCTGTGGTGTGAGTGAGTGCAAGAATGTATTCATCCGCGGTGATGCAGTCATGTCTGGCGGTGATTCGGTCTCGGGAAAAAGCTTCCTTGCCCAATGCCTACGGACTTTACCGAAGATACACGGACTTTAACGAAAAGACACGGACGTACACGAAAAGACGCGAAGGTGAACGCCATTGTGGGAAACCTCCCACAGACAGGTCAGTACATGCATTTCTATGTTGTTCACGCATAATAAAAGGATTGATCTGTAATCTGTGTTGTTGTTGTTGCTCCCTTTTTTTGGACTAACCCATCAGAATAGTACGTATCACGGACTATACCCGTAGAGCTACATCTGGTCTATAAAACATGTCCCTCTGGATCCCACACCTACATTTCTACAGAGCCATGGCGGAGATCAAGCCCCATGCGACTCGCATTTTACAGTATGCCACCGTGGTGAATTCATTCACGGGTTACCGAGCAGTGGTCCGGTCCATGTTTGCAGATGGCGACGACAACGAGGGACGACGCCAGATCCTGAACGAGTTCACAGAAGCGGTCCTCCACAGAGTGCACTCGATGGACAGGCGTGCCATCACTCACCACTACTGGACTATGACAGCCATCCTTGATGCTCGCGCTATGGACCAGGAGCGCTCACGCCGGAACCAGCGCCGGCTGGTTGGCCTCATACTAGTCTGTGCTCTATTCACCCTGGCGCTGTGGTATTGACACTATAAATACGAGGGATGAGACAGAGTGTGTGTCATTCTCCCTTCGACATTTAGAGGAAGCATGTCATCACTCCAAGCCATCCTGACGCTTACACCCAATGTGAAGTTATACGTGTATGATGCTAAAGTGACCCTGGTCGAAGATTGTGGAAATATTTGCTTTGAGCACGCTGAGACTCTATCGGATAGGGTGACACTAGAGCGTGATGGCTGGACTAAGTTTCAACGGGTGTTGAGCGGAGAGTTAGACGGACACCTGATCCACCTGGACAAGGCCAACTACGTATACCATACTGCGCTCTACCCACGGGTGGGACGCTACCAAGAGCCGGCTCGAAGTTTCCTCCTAACTCCCTCTCTGTGGTCAGCCTTGGAGAAAATAGGCCCTCTGGTGGACCAGTTATTTATACCCGACGATCGATCACCCCACCAATTGGCATGGGCTCATGCTATCGAACACGCACTAGATGAACCTAATGAAAAAAAAGCGGATGGAGAAAATACTATATGTATAGAATGCGCAGAGGCTGGAATGACAGTGTCACCTGATGAAGCCACCCACACACACATGACGGGCCAGAACGATGAAGAAGAAGAAAAATCCGTGATGAAGCCGCGGGGCCAATGGCTGAACCCCATAAACAACTACATGAACCCGACGACGATGCCATTGATTACCCCGCTAGACTCAGTCAGCCCAATGACATGACCACCTGATCCTTTGATCTCACGGGGTTCTCCCTATAAATACGAGAGACAGTGAAATCTGGTACCATTCACGTACTGACCATGACGGAGCATATAGTACTGGCGTATTTCAGCTTGACCCCCGAGGTTTTCCTGCACGTGTATGCGGATAAGGTCGATATCATGGAGGAGGTGGTGGGAGACACGGACCCTACACAACCGTGCCCGGCTCACATTCGTCTGTCCCAGGAGGGCTGGACCAAATTCAAACGGGTGTTGTCTGGTGAACTGGACGGCGACCTCATCCACTTGTGTCACGATGTGTACATCCGACGCGGCCCTTTCTTTGCTCAATTGGCTCGGCTAGATGGAGGTACAGTGCATTTTACCCTTCACCCTGATCTATGGTCTGCATTGGAAGATGCCGTGGTGGATGTGGATGAAGTGCTTATCAAGCGGTCATCAGACGAGTTGGACTGGTCATTGACCATGGCCACTGTGGAAGTCCACGAAGAAAATCAGAAAGAAACTCCGGCCCAAGATATACCCGTTATAAATAAACGATAGAGCCAGGGTCCATCATCATTTTGTCACCATGAAGCGCTGGGAGAAGGTGTTGGATAACTTATACTACAGTCCCGACAGTCCGGCAGCCTATAGTGCATTGTCGGCTCTCTATCGAGCGGCCAAACCCCAGGGGATACAACGTGCCCAAGTCCGAGATTGGTTAAGAAGACAAGACACCTATACCTTACATCGATCTGTCCGTCGCCATTTTCTACGGAACCGGGTCATCGTGGGAGGAATAGATGCCCAGTGGCAAGCGGATTTGGTGGATATGAGCGCCTTTGCCAAACACAACGATGAGAATCGGTATATCTTGACGTGCATCGATATCCTATCCAAGTATGCGTGGGTGGTACCCATCCGGACGAAAACGGGGGCAAATCTCATAGCGGCGTTCAAAGACATCTTCAAGACCGGGCGCAAACCTTTGTATTTGCAAACCGACGAAGGCACGGAATTCCTCAACAAACCGTTCCAAGCCTTTCTCAAGAAACAGAAGGTGTTTTTCTTCCATACGTACAACGAGACCAAGGCTTCCGTGGTGGAGAGGTTCAACAGGACATTCAAAGGCCGCATGTATAAATATTTCACCTATAAGAATACAAGGCGGTACATCGATGTTCTCCCGAAACTGGTGAGGGGTTACAATCGAGCCTATCATCGAAGTATAGAGAGAGCCCCCATTACCGTGACCCAACGCAATGAAGCCCAAGTCCGGCGTGTCTTGTACCCCAGGCCATCGCAGCGAACGACGAAGGCGGTGTACAAGGTCGGGGACCCTGTACGGATCAGTAAAGTCAAGGGCAAGTTCGAGAAAAGTTACTTGCCCAACTGGAGCGATGAGCACTTCCTGATTAAACGGCGCCTACCCCGACAGCGGCGAGTCTATGAACTGGAAGATCTCCAAGGGGAAACGTTGCTGGGGACGTTTTACGACACGGAATTACAGCCTGTTGTAAAAACACAGCAAGACTACTACACGGTGGAGCAGATTTTGAAAACGGAACGTCGACGTGGCAAACTGTTTCATTTCGTAAAATGGCAAGGCTGGCCCAGTTCCTTCAATTCCTGGGTCGCGGCCAACCAGGTGAAACGACTATAAAACCAGACACCACTGCCATCCTCCTTCATTCCACATCCGACCACAGTGCTATGGACCAACAGCAGCTGCCTCTGAAGACAGCGTCTCGCAAAACGCGCAAAGCGCAAGTGGTCTTTGGGGTGCTATTGCTAACCCTGCTGAGTGTGTTGTACGGAGGTGTGTTTTACGACGTAGCCTATGTCAGCACGTTACTTAACCAACTGAGAACACCAGGCACCAGCGAAACGGGTCTACAGAGAGCACCAGTCGTATCGAGCCCAGTCACCACCACCACCACCACACCCCGCGTACAAGCCACGTCGAGCTCTACACCTACACCAAGTACACCTACTACGTCTCAAGACCCACCGGATTTCATCCCTCACAGTGAACCGACCACCCACGTTGTACCCACTCCCAGCACCATCTCTGAACGTGAACAGACAACGACGACCGACGTTGTACCCACCACCACTCCAGTTCACTCGTACGAAATTTACAAGAGCGTGTTACCACGACAACGGATACACCTCAAACCATGGACCCTCGGTGGCAGCATCCCTTCACTTGCGTCATCGCAGGACCGACGGGCTCCGGCAAAACGCACTTCGTCAGGAAGCTCCTTCAACACGCCGACAGCATGATCACTCCACCCATTGCCCGAGTCGTGTGGTGTTACGGAGAATGGCAGGAAGCGTATGCAGCAATGCCCCACATCACGTTCGTGGAAGGCCTACCCAACCTGGCCGATTTGGAACCCGACACCTTGGTGGTTCTGGATGATCTCATGGCGGAGACGGATGCACGGGTCACCCAACTCTTTACCAAAGGCAGCCATCATCGACGGCTCAGCATCATCTACATTGTGCAGAATCTGTTCAGTAAAAACAAAGAACATCGGAATATCAGCTTAAATGCCCACTACCTGGTGGTCTTCAAAAACCCGAGAGATACCACTCAACTGCTGCACCTGGCGAGACAGATGTTTCCCGGCCGCACACCGTTTGCGTTGGAAGCCTTCAAAGATGCCACAACCCCTCAGCACGGGTATATGCTCTTCGACCTCAAGCAAGCCACTCCCGACCACCTTCGACTACGGACCGGCATCTTTCCCGGAGAGACCCACCACGTGTACATGCAAAAATAATGTAAACACACCCACAGTGGCGCCTCCAGCTGGGGTCTGTGTGTTTGATGATGGGGAATAATAAAAAGAATGAATACCACAGCAGGGTTGACTTTGTCTGTGAGGTGGATAAAAAGGGCAGCGTTGTGGGTTCTAGCATTAGTTGTACAGGATGTCTGCGCGAGTACGGAAGCACGCTCCCACGCTCCGTGTATTGAAGACGGCCCCACCCGAGTTAGTCCGAACCATTGTACGCGGTGCGGACCCTGACCTTGTACGCTGTCTGTGCGAGATCGGGTACAACCTGTTAAAAGGCAACGTACCACTGACTCCGGATCAGAAGACCAAGTTGGCCAAGCATAAGACAGGTCTCCGAACTTTAGTCCAGAAGCGGGTCCCTCAAACACAAAAGAAAAAGGTGTTACAGAAGGGCGGCTTTCTCGGGGCCATCTTAGCACCGTTGGCCGCTTCTGTGTTGGGTCCAGTATTGGGTGGACTCTTCGGCCGACAATGAACCCACGAAAAAAAATGGTCCTCGCCGAACCACGGTTCCTGCAAAACCTCCAATCACCCTACCCTGTCCCACCTACGGTGAAGACCATAAACAGCCTCGATGGAGAGATGCAACAGATCTTACAGAGACCGGGGTTAAGCGACAGTGAGAAAGTACAACGGTACAATGAGACGCTTCAACGGTACATGACGTTCATGGACCAATACAAAACCCTGTCTACCCCAGCAACAGCACCACCACCACCACCACCACCACCACCACCACGTGACAGACCGCTGACCTCAGCACCGCTCCAACAGCCGGGTCAGGTAGCCTCCACAGCCCCACAGTGGGTGGAAGACGAAGTGCTGAAGAGTGTACCTGCCTCGTTCAAGAAACAAGCTGGCCTGGTATTACAACGGATGAAACAGAATCCTAACATGACTTGGAATGATAAAGGCGAACTCCTGGTACAGAATCAGGTGGTCCCCGGCACCCACATGACGGATTTAGTGAATGATCTGATGCGTCAACGCAGATCGCACACCGATCCTCGAGGATGGGAGGTCTTCGCTCAAGGCTTGAAAGACATGCATGTACCACAGGAATTGGTGGGGAACCCCCACCGCTGGGACTTTATGCAGCAAACTCAGCAATCACCGAGTGGCCCACTACCTTCTTGGGAAGCCGAATGGGAACCGGAGTCACCCCCCAAAACACCACCACAACGGGCACTTTCTTTTCGCGCCTATAAAAAAACACCCTTGATCAAGACACCCCACATCTCCAGAGCCGTGACACGTAGCAAGTCACCGCGACGAACACGACGCCGCACACAACCGCCCAAGGCCTGGAAGACCTATTAAAACCAACAGCAGCAGCAGGACAGCTCAGTCGCCATGTTTTACCTGACCCTACCCAGTAACAGTTCGCTGGATGTGTTTCCTGACAACACCGTGGCCAAGTACGTCACCCAGTTACCGCAACCGTTACATTTACCTGGCCGGTGGGAATGTGCCCTCGTGGATGTCCAATACCCTTACTCGTGGTACAACGTGCGAGCCAATGAAGTGTGGTACGAGGTCACCTACGAAGGCAAAAACACCCGGCTCACCCTGCCCGAAGGCCAATACGATACCCCCAAAGAGTTCATGGGTGGGCTGTCAAGACTGATGCATGATAAGGCGCTACGGGGGGTGACGGATAGTGCAACACGCCTGATAGCCTTGCGCTTCAAGAGAAACGTGTTCTTCGATGTCAACGTACACAACGACAAGGCACAGCTTACCGTCACCGATACCGTGAATGTGAAACTCAGTCCTACACTACAGCAAATGCTGGGTTTCGATCTACAGACGTTCGCTGGTCCCAACCAACACCATGGCGAGATGCCGATGGATATGAAGTCGGGTATGTACGGACTCTACGTCTACTCGGACGTGGTGGACAACCACATCGTGGGCGATATCAACACACCTCTGTTACGGGTGGTCCCCATTAAAAAGACGTATGGCGATCAAGTCACCCACAGTTTCAACCATATCATGTACCTGCCCGTACGACATACCGACATCAACACGATCACGGTGGATATAAGAGATGACACGGGACGAGCGGTGGCATTCGAACGAGGAAAAGTGGTGCTGACACTTCATTTTCGACAAGCACGTGCTCCCCACTTTGCATAATGAAAGTACCTTACGAGTGCGATGCACGCAGCTATGCCGACTATTATGCCCAACAGGCCGGGGTGGCTTTCCGGTCTTTAGCGGTGCACGCATGCAACGAGGACATGGACTGGGGAACATACTCGGCAGCATTGTGAAAACGTTCCTGCCCTTGGTGACGTGGGGTGTGAAAGCAATCGGCAAACAAGCGGTACGCAGTGGACTGCAAGTGGCCGGTGATGTCTTGGGGGGTACGGCACCCCGACAAGCCTTGAAACGACGGGCCAAAGAAGCGGGAGGCGTCTTGGTGGCCAAAGCACAACGCACCGTAGGGAATAAGAGAGCTGCCCCACCGAGATCACGCACCAGTCGACGACCGACCCAGCGACGACGCACATCCAAGAAGACCCGGGATATCTTTTCTTAAAACATGGCCTTAATCCACGCCGAGTCCTGCCCCTCCACCAACAGTGAATTTGATTTGTGGACCGTGCCACCCACACAAGCCAGTGTCGAACAAGGATTATGGGTGGAGCATCTCCCGCTCTCCAGCATCAACGAAACCGGGCCCATCGAGTTCACCATCAGTAATGCGGATACGGCCTATGTGGATTTAGCCCATACCTACTTGTATGTGAAAGCCAAGGTGGTCAATGGAGCTGGCACGAAACTCGCTGACCAAGCAACGGTGGGCCCGACGAATCTCTGGCTGCACTCGATGTTTCAGCAGGTGGATATTTTTCTCAGCGACAAACTCATCAGTGACTCCACCAACACGTACCCCTATCGAGCTTACATCGAGACACTGTTGTCGTATGGCCGAGAGGCTAAAAAATCTCAGCTGACAACCGCTTTATTCTACAGGGACACGGCCGAGCACATGGACACGGCGGACAATGGGGGATATGACAAACGGAAGGCTTTCACTGCGAACAGTGCCTCGGTGGATATGATGGGTCGACTGCATGCAGACATGTTCATGCAAGACCGGTACCTCTTGAACAAGACCCCCCATCAAAATCCGACTGATACGGGCGCCTCCCACCTTCGCCTTGATGGCCACTAACGTAGAGGGGCATGTAGCGGACTATAAGATTGTCATCCAAGACGCAGTCCTGTATATCCGAAAAGTGAAACCGAATCCAGCCGTTCAATTGGGACACATGAAAGCCTTGGAAACAAAACCAGCCCAGTACCCTATCCGACGTGTGCAAACCAAAGTGTTCTCTGTGTCTGCTGGAAATATGAGCGCCAACAAAGAAAACCTGTTCCTGGGGGAACTGCCCAAGCGATTGATCCTGGCCTGTGTGGAAAATACCAGTTTCAGCGGAGCCTAC